>JABUQX010131767.1:0-5000 GCA_015478945.1 Trachelipus rathkii
AAAGTAGATATTTTAAAAGGTTTGTATAATAGTCGTTTAATAGCTAACTTGTTAGCATATAACAATAGTGTAGTTAACTTTAAGTCAGTTCTGTTGTCTAAAAGTGAATATTAATGATAAAAAATAGAAGAGTCCGTTCTTAATGAGCATTATTTCTGAGTTTTGTAAATAATCTTACATTTGTTAGCTCACACACACATTACACTATTAGTTACCTCTTTATTTCTAAGAGTATGAATATATTTCGACTTTGTTTTATTATAAAAATAAATTATTCTTTAAAACTTAAAAAGTTATTTAATATTTATAGAATCATCTGAGAGAGCAATTTATATTTTATAGGTTATTCACACACTTTTCTAAGGATTATTTAAGTACACCGTATGAATGAATGATTTTAAAGGAGCGAGAGCGGCGGAGCTTCTCTCACAGAGTTCCACTGTCGGACTATCGAACCCTGTGGTTACTAGTAGTTCCAGACTCCTACTCACTCTGTGGTTTTCAGTGGTGATTAAGGAGGCCCTCTCTTAGGACGGGATTGTTATCTGACCGAAGCACGAGCGCTTCAGCTTTCCTACTGACTACTTGTGTTTACTTCGGTTTCCATACTCACTCGAAGCTCCCGCGGCTAGCCTTGTGGTTACTAGTAGTGCTCAACACTCTCCTATCTCAATTCTGAGTGTACAGGGTATTAGGCTCCCCTTCTTAGATCGCGTGTTTACTGTTCGAAACAGCCCTGCAAAGTCGTTCCCCTACCCGAACTTGTGTTATCGCGTTCAAGCCGACCTCGAGCTTCTCGGACTACTGGTTACTTAGTAGTTCAATCCCTATACCACATCTCTGTGGTTACAGTTGTTATAGGCCCCTCTTAGACGTTGGTTACAGTCGAACATCACTTCAGCTGTCCCTGTATTGAACTTGTGTTACCTCTTCCCAAACTCAACTTCGAGTTTTCATCTAGGGCTATCTTTGTGTTTACTATAGCGTCAGCCCTATATCAGTTCTGTGGTGTACGAGGTGTTAGCCCATCTTAGAACGGTGGTTACTGTCCGAAACAATCAGCCTTCGAGCTCTGTTCCTCCATATATCTGAACTTGTGGTTACTCGTTCCCAACTCACTTCGAGTCACCTAGGGGCTATCTGTGGTTACTAATAGCTCAACCCCTACTCATTCTGTGGTTACAGGTGTATAGGCCCCTCTTAGACGGTGGTCTGTCGAAACACAGCCTTCAGCTGTTCCCATACTGAACTTGTCGGTTATCTCGTTCTCCCAAACTCACTCTTCGAGTTCACTAGGGGCTATCGTTGTTACTAATAGCCTCAAACCCCATATCTATCGTGCGTTACAGGTGTAGTAGGCCCGTCTTAGAGGTGTTATCTGTCCGAACACGGCGCCTAGGTCGTTCCGCTGTATTTGGAACTTGTGGTTGACAGTTCCAGGTCTCACTCGAGTCTGATTATTATTAAACAATGGCAACAATTTCCCATTAACTTTAATTCTGAGCTATCTGTGGCTTTTATGTCATTACGCTGTCTATTTATTCTTCCTAACAGGTTGGTTCATATGTTAATCTGTGCTTGGACCTATCACGCTTACTCCGAAGTTACCATCCACGCTCACTCATTCGATTAAGTCACATCATATGAGGACTCGTTTATTACAAACCTACCACGCTACCGTTTTGTGTCACTAAAGTACTATATTTCAATAAAGTCATTGTTAATAAAGATTTTTCTTATCCTGTCACCTGAATATTGTCTTGTCTAATAATCTCAAACTTACAATAATATATTATATATATATAATATTATATAATATATATATAATATATATATATATATATATATATATATATATATATATATATAATATATATATATATATATATATATATATATATATAATATAGATTATATATTGCAAGTGTTACATGTTTACTATACTACTTCGAAATCGTACGTTGCCGTCTTGCGATTTTGGAAATGCCATATCGTATTAATAACCTCTTTGAGGTCAATTTGTTATTGGTCAATGTTGCATTCTACCACACTTGAAATACTAAACCACGCTTAATCTCTCCTGTGACATTGTGTAGAAATTTATAATTTTTTTATCAATTTATAACTTGAAAATGTCCGCTCGGTCTGTTGTCACAGTTACACGGTAAATCAATGAACAGCAAAAACGCGTGCAATAGGTCTGGTAACTTGACGCAATTGTGTAGATTTCAATGAATATCCAAACTGCCAATCGTCCTTTTGGATCGTCTTATCTAATGTCTTTCATAAGAGTCACTCGAAAGCTTTGAATTTCAGAAGGAAAGTTTTCTGTGAGATTTTCTCTATATTCGTATAACAAATTCAGCTTTTTTTCTGCAATTCTTCTTTTGTTGATGTTGAAAGAAATCCTGGAGTCAGCGTTATAAAGACATAGACAATAGTCCCATACTTTTCAAAATCTCTTTTTTTTTTTTAATTGGACAATAATAGTGTCCAATTTTCGGAAAAATACAGCATTTTGATATATCTCAACGGATTCTACTAAACGTTCTACCTTGGAACTACTTCAAAATGACAATTGTTCTCAACTCCTAATGATCTGGAA
The DNA here is from genome assembly GCA_015478945.1 of Trachelipus rathkii. NCBI lineage: Eukaryota > Metazoa > Arthropoda > Malacostraca > Isopoda > Trachelipodidae > Trachelipus > Trachelipus rathkii. The sequence continues at coordinate 2,606 of JABUQX010131767.1, forward strand.
AAACTGTGCATCAAGGACACCTAATTATTGGGTCGCCAGCAGAAGCAGTTGCATTGTATGCTTCAAAATTTATTTCTTAAATGTGAAAGGATTAAATAGCGTTATGAAGTGGCAGTAGTTGCTTTGATAGATCAGTGTTTACTATTTCTGGAGAAATTTTGAACAAGTTAAGAAATTCTAGTTGAATGTGTGGAAAAACGACTGGAAACAAATCAAAAATTTTCCCATGTGTTTTTTCAATCCATTTGCCTTTGCTCTTTCATCGAGGTTTGTAGATTGCAAGAACCAATTTGGATAAAACTCTCATTGAACGAAGAGAGTAACTGTAACGAAGCGCTTACACCCAATCTTGGGTAAAAAGAGATGGATGAATTATATATATATATATATAAGTATTTATAGTATATATATAGTATATAGTGATATAGTATAATATATAATACTAATTATATATAATAATAGATATATATATAATAATATATATATATATATATATATATAAATATATATATATATATATTATATTATAATATATATATATAATATATATATATATATATATAAATATATATATACATAATATAATATATAGTATACTATATAATAGTTAATATATATAGTATTATATATAATATATTGATATATAATATATATTATATATATATATATTATATATATATATAATATATAGTATATTTTTGTCTAGGCACTTCACCTCAGAAACTCAAAACACAGAACAAGGGCCCCACATGCACCGCTCCTCCCGGCATTGCAGGCCTGGGGGTCCCGTAAGTTACGCCACTGTAAGCCTGAATGGAATATAAATACAGGGACCTAACATAACCTAACTCAACTTTGTCATATTCTTCATTTGTTTCTGCCCCAATTTGAAAGTGGATTGAAAAAAACTCCGTTTCTTTTCCGGCGCGAAGGTTGGAGATTCATTTATGGGATACTTGGATTGGGAATCGATCCTGAGACACCTCGCTTGTTTTGCCAAAGTGAAGCTACCAATGACTATTTATTTAGTAAAGTTTTGGTAAATGTACTTTTTTCATCGCTTGTGTTGTTATTGAACATCAAATTATTTCAAACATTATTGCATCACTTTTGTTATTATTGATTTAATATTATTTTATAATCATTATTATAATTATTATCAATCATTAATGCATATATTTTATAATCCCTAAAAAGTTAGAGAAACTTAGTCGTTTCTTTAAACTTTAAAGCTTATTTAATATGAAAGGAATAATAAAGAATTCGGTTTTTGTTTAGATTATTTAAAAAAGTTATATATATATATATAATATATATGTATATATAAATATAAGTATAAGTATATATATATAATATATATATATATATATATATATATATATATAATATATATATATATATATATATATATATACTATAATATATATATTATATATATCTATATCTATATATAGAATATATATATATATATATATTTACTATAATATTATACATATATATATATAATATATAAATATATATTTATAATAAAATAATTATATTTATTTATATATATACGGTATATATATATATATTATAGTATTATATAAAATATATATATATATATATATATATAATAATATGTTATATATATATATATATAGTATAATTTATATAATAGTATATATATAATATATGTATATATAATGGTATTCGTATATAGTATATAGTATATCAGTATAGTATTATTATAGTATATATTATATATATTATATATATTATATAATGATATATTATAATATTATATATATAGTATTATACTATATAAATATATATAATATATTTATATATATAATATACGTGTAAATATAATATATATAGTATATATATACTATATATATATATTATATATATAATATCTATATAAATAATATATTAAATTATATATATATATATATATTATATATACTATATAATATATATTAATATATATATATCCGTGTATAATATATATATATATATAATATATATATATACTAGTATATATTATATATATAATAATATAAATATAATATATATATATATAATATATATATATATATATAATACTATATATAGCTATATATATTAGTATATATATTTTATAGTATATATATAACTATTATAATATATATATACTCATATATATATATAATACATATCTATATATATATATATATATACTTGCGAGTGGCAGCTCTAAGGCAGGGCGACCTGGGCAATCGACCTGGGCCCGCGCCTTAAAAGGGCCTCGCGCGCATGCAGATGCTAACAGATTTAACGCCCCATATCGAATGAGCTGCGCACTATATACTATAGTATATATATATATTATCATTATATATAATATATATAATACTATATCATATATATATAT
>JABUQX010131767.1:7500-20000 GCA_015478945.1 Trachelipus rathkii
ATATATATAGTATAATCATATATATATATATATATATATATAAATATATATATATAATAATAATATATATATATATATACTATAAATATATATAAGTAAGGATAGTGAGCAAGATCAGCATTTTCCAGCATTCCAGAACCCGTAGAATTTAATCTGGAAAAATCTGGAATGCTGGTAATTTTTCTATTTTTTTTTCAGGAATTCTGGTATATGTTTTTTTTTAACCGTAAGTTTTTTATTCGAGTCGGCCCGGAGCCGAAGCCGATCCAGAGCCTGAAGCCTGTCGTTCGAGAAGACGTTTTCACCGCAGTTTGCCGCGTTTACCTTCTTCGGTACATTTTTACGATGCATCACTTCCTTCGTCAGTAGAGACTTTTATCATCACTCCCATACAGGTGCAATCCTTGAGGTAGACTGGAACCGCAACTTGTACTTAGATATAATTTTTACCGCCTCTTATAAATGACTAGACAGACATCCTGGGTCTCATTAATCTTTTGACCTTTGGCTGATACAAGAAGGGGAAACATACACTGCTGAAGAAGTGAAGGGTTAGATCATATATCATTGTTTCTTAAAAGGGTATGTATATGAAGCAACAGTACAAAACACAGCAGGTACACACACACACACAACAACACATCACACACAGAATGTATATAGTATATAGTATATATAGTATAGATATAAAATATATATATGAATATAATATTATATATATATTATATAGTATATATATAATATATATATAATAATATATATAGTATATATATATATTGGATAATTAGGTCTATATATGATACACACAACACACACACACAATATATAGTATATTATATTATTATATATATATTATATAATATATATATATATATATATATATATATATATATATCTATATATATATAATATAGTATTTATATATAATATATATATATATATTGATAATTAGTTATTAACACACATAGCACAACACACACACACCACACACACACCAGGTGTGTTTGGGGGGCAGCTATATTGAAGAGGGTGGGGTGTATAAGTGTGATGTTAGGTAGGGTGTTGGTATAGGTATAGTATATATATACTATATATATACTAATATATATATTAATTTAATATATATATATATATATATAATATATATATATAGTAGTAATATATATATAATCGAATTAAGCATATTAAGCACATACAAACACACAGGTACACAACACACATCACACAAACACACTGACACACACATTTAATATATAATAATATAATATGTATATATTATATATTATTAATATAATATATATATAGTAAGATATATATATATATATTAGGTCTATACAACGAAACATACACACACACACACACACAACCACACACACACATATATATATTATATAAATATATATATATATATATATATTATATATTATAATATCTATATATTATAAATATATATATATATATAATAATATATATATATACATATATTATATATATATTATATTTGGATAATTAGGTCTATACACGAACACACACACACACATCACACACAGACACACACACACACACATACATTGTCTTATTTTATATATATATATATATATATATATATATTATATATATATATATATATATATATCTACATATTATATAGATAATTACGGCATTACACGGCACACACACACACACCACAACACCCCTAATACACAAACATACAACACCACATACACACAGGCACACACACACAACACACACATATATAAAATATATATATATATAATATATATATATAATATATAGTATATATCAATATATATAATATATATATAAGTTATATATATATATATGATATATATATAATATAATATATATATAATAGGTATATGATTATATAATATACTGCTTTGGAATTTCCTAAGGCCGTTCATATTTAATATAGGCATTTCGCTTTATAAATAAATTTGTTAAAAGTAATTTTATTTACTTATTTTTTTATTTTATTTTTATTTTTATTTTCTCGCACTAATTATTTACTTTTTATTATTTTTTTATTTTAAATTTTTAATTTTTTAATATTTTTTTATTTTTACAATTTTTATTTTTAAACTTTATTTTTATAAGTTTCATTTTTTTATTATCTTTATTTTTACTTTTTTGCTTTCAATTTGAAATTTTTTATTTAACTTTTTAAATATTTTGTTTTCTTTTTAAAATTTATTCTCTTTATGTTAAAAAAGCTTAAAAAAATTTGCATATTACATACCTTAAAAACAGGAACAGTAAATCAGTTAAATCAAACTGTCCTCCATACCCTCCTACCCCTTTCAATTGATCTATTGATCTATTGAATCGTCATATTTTGTATAACATTCGTCATATTTTGTCATAACTAACACAAAAACTTTAATTCAATTTTTGTTTTGTTTCTTTTATAATATTTGTTTTTACTAAAAATTATTCTTTTTATGTTTATAACTTAAAAAAAATTTGCATTTGTTTACATATCTTTAAAACAGTTAAATCAGTAAATCAGTAAATCTAAACACCTACCCCTCTCTCCTACCCGCTTTACAGCATGATCTATTGATATATTGAAATCTATTGATTCAAGTCTATATTTTGTATAATAACACAAAACTTTTATTTATTTTGTTTTGTTTCTTTAAACCATTATGTTTTTACTATAAAATTTATTGTATTTTGTTGTAAATAGTTGTGAGAAAAGGTTCTCCTTCAACAAAATTTAAAGCTTTTTAACTTTATAACTTAAATTTTTTGCATTTTTCACAATTTTTATAAAGCAGTAAATCAGTAATCCAGTAAATCAAGAACTGCCCTCCATGACCCTCTCTTACCCTTCTGGTATCTATTGATAGCTATGGATGCTATTGATTCAAGTCAGATTGTATAACATAACAACAAAAAGCTTTATTTTTTTGTTTTGTTTCTTTAAACCTTTCGTTTTTACTAATAAAAATTTATTGTTTTTGTTTTTTCTTCTTTAAATATTGTTTTTACTAAAAAATTTATTCTCTTTTTGTTTAATAACTTAAAAAATTTGCATATTTCTACCTTGAAGCAGTAGAATCAGTAATCCAGTAAAGTCAAAACTGCCCTCCAACACTCATATTCCAGCTTCTGTGATGCGATTGATGCTGATGATCTGATTGATCTATTGATCAAGTCATATTTTGTTATAACAATAATACAAAGAACTTTATAATATACTTTGTTTATTGTTTCCTTTAAACTTAAGTGTGCCTAGTAAAAATTTATTATTTTTGTTTAATTTGTTTTAAAAATTTGTTTTTACTAAAAAAGTTTATGTCTTTTTATTTATTAATTTAACAAAAATTTTGCCGATATTTTTACAATATCCGTTAAAGCAGTAATCAGTAAATCAGTAAATCGAAACTGCCCTCCATACCGCTCTAACCCTTCTGTGATCTATTGATCATTGATCTTTTGATTCCTATCGGTCTATTGATTCAAGTCATATTTTTGTCTAACATAAACACAAAACTTTATTATTTTGTTTTGTTCTCTTTAAACAATTATGTTCTTAATGATACTAATGTATGTGATTTGTAATGTGTTTTCCGATATCATTGTTTTTACTAAAAAATGATGTTCGCTATTCTCGTGTTTATACTTTACTTTTTGTGCATATTTACATACCTTAAACCAGTAAATCAGTAAATCGGTAAATCACACTGCCCCCAGAACTCCTCATACCCTTTGTGATTCTATTGATTCTATTTGATCTAGCGTGATTCAAGTCATTTTTTTGTTGTTAAAATGTTCAAACTTTATTTTTTGTTTTTGTTTCTTAAACAGTTAATGTTTTACATATATAAAATTATTTATTTTGTTTAATTTGTTTTAAATATTTTGTTTTTAACTAAAAATTTATTCTTTTTATATCATAAATTAATGGGTATTTGCATAGGAGAGCTTCCTTATAGCATTTCTGTAAATTCACGTCAAACGGTAAATCAACACTGCCCTCCATACCCTCATAACCCTCTGTGATCTATTGATCTATGATCTATTTGATCTATTGATCTATTGAGTCAAGTCATATTTTGTATAACATAACACAAAAACTTTTATTTAATTTTTGTTTTGTTTTCTTTACACATTATGTTTTTACTATAGAAAATTATTTATTCGTTTAATAATTATTCAATCATTCCTTTTTACTAAAAAATTCTTAACTCTTATTGTAGTAGAACTTACAATAAATTGCATATTTACATACCTTAAGCAGTAAATCAGTTAAATTCAGTAAAATTCAAACTGGCCACTGCCATACCTCTCATGACCTTCTGTGTTGCTATTGAATCTATTGATCTAATTGATTCAAGTCATATTTTAATAACATAATCATTATTGCTTTTTATTATTTTGTTTGGTTTTTTAAACTTATTGTTTTTACTTTAAGAAAATTTATTATTTTTGTTTAAGAAGTTTTAAATATTTTGTTCTTAATAAACATATACATTCTGTAAAGGATATAACCAATTGATTCAGGTCATATTTTACATACCTTTAAAGCAGTAAATCAGTAAATCATTAAATCAAAACACCCTCCCTACCCATCCACGTGTGATCTATTGATCTATTGATAGATTGATCTCTGATCTATTGATTTCAAGTCATATTTTGTATAACATAACACAAAACTTTATTTATTTTGTTTGTTTCTTTAGACTTTTCGTTTTACTAAAAAATTTATTCCCTTTTTATGTTATAACTTAACGGAGGATGGTTATAGGCTAAAGTATCTTAAAGCGTAAATCAGGTAAATCAGTAATATCAAACTGCCCTCCATATCCCCATTCGTGATTCTATTGAATCTATTTGATCTATTGAATCTATTGATCTATTGATTCAAGTCATATTTGTAAATAACATAACACAAAACTTTTTTTATTTGTGTTGTTTCTTTAAACATTAACTTTACTTATAAAAAATTTTATTTATTTGTTTAATTTGCTTTTTAAAAAATATTTGTTTTACTAAAAATTTATTCTTTTTAATGTTAATAACTAAAAAAAATTTGCATATTTACATACTTAAAGCAGTAATCAGTAAATCATAAATCAAACCTGTATCCAGCTAACCCTCCTACCCTGTCCATGATCTATTGATCTATTGATCTATTGATTCTATTGATCTATTGATACTAAATGATTCAAGTATCTTTTTGTATTACATAACATAAAAATGAATTCTTTGCTGTAGCTGTGTGTTTTGTTGTTTCGTTGTTGTTGCTGTGAATATATCATACGTTCGTTAGATGAAATATACAACACTTTTTCAAACATATCTCTAAATATTAAATGTAATCTTTTAAATAATATTGTAATATTGAAAACTGAACAAAAATAAGATATTTTAACATCCTAGCCCAACTAACATAACAGCATTCGTTTTCAACCAAGGTATACTAAATTAAAGTTTCACTTACCAGCAGAAAGTTGGCATAGCAATCTCAATCTTTACTACAGTGAAGAAGATCCAAAAATTATATTTAGAATTGGTACCATTAAATTATGATTATTTTTATTATTATTATTTATTTTTTTATTATTATTATTAGTTTTTTTTATCTTTATTATTATATTAGTATAAATTATTATTATTATTTTATTATCATATTATTTATTATTATTATTATATTATATTGATATATTATTATTATATTGATTATCATTATTATTAATGATTATTATTATTATTATTATTATTGATTATATTATTATTATTATTTTATTATTCCTATTATATTGATATCAACTAATACAGTCAATGATGACATAATTGTACGTATACTTGCATGCTAGTGCATTAAAGTAAAAGTGTCTATAATTAGTTGTAATGTGCGTGTATGTGTAAGTAAAGATTGAGATTGCTATGGCGACTTCTGCTGGTAAGTCTAGGTTTAAATGTTTGTTCACCTTGTTAAGTAATGCTGGAAGTCAGTTTTTCTTATTGATGTTATTGTATTTTTTGTTTAGTTTTCAAATATTACAAGTTATGTAAATTACATTAATATTTTAGAGATATGTTTGCAAAGAAGTGTTGTATGTAATTTTCAATCTAACTGTGAACTATGATAATTAACAGCAACAACACACAACAACAACAACAACAAGCACAGCAAAGAATTTATTTTTTATGTTATGTTATACAAAAGAATACTTGAATCAATTAGATCAATAGATCGAATAGATCAATTGATCAAGTAGATCAATTAGATCATAGGATGGGTAGGAGGGTACTGGGGAGGATGTTTGGATTTACTGATTTACTGATTATTACTGCTTTAAGGTATGTCAATATGCAAATTTTTTTAAGTTATAAACATCAAAAGAATAATTTTTTAGTAATACACAAATATTAAAAGCAAATATTAAAAAAATAAATATAATTTATTTATAGTAATATAAAGTCGTTAAAGAACAACAAAACAAATCAATAAACAACACATTGGTGTATTTATAATAAAATAGACTTGAATCAATAGATCAATGAATCAACGTAGATCAATAGATCAATATTGATCAATAGATGGTAGTAGGGTATGGAAGGGCAGTTTGATTTACTGATTTACTGATTTAACTGCTTAGACTATTTAAATATGCAAATTTTTTTAAGTTATATAAAATAAAAAGGATAATTTTTTTAGTAAAAACGGAAAAAAGTTTAAAGAAACAAAACAAAAACGTAAATAAAAGTTTTTGTGTTATGTTATACCAAAATATGATCTTGAATTCAAATGAGATCCAAAATGATACTTGAAATCAATAGATCAATAGAATCACAGAAGGGTATTAGGGTATGGAGGGCCCATTTGATTTACTGATATTTACTTGATTTCTACTGCTTTAAGATATGTAATATGCAAATTTTTACGGTTATAAACATAATAAGGAATAAAATTTTTAGTAAAACGAAAGGTTTAAAGAAACAACACAAATAAATAAAAGTTTTTGTGTTATTGTTATAACAAATAATGACTTGAATCAATTAGTCAATAGATCACATAGATCAATAGATAATATGATCATCAGAAGGTTATGAAGGGGTAGGAGTGGCAGGTTTGATTTAAGCTGATTTACTGAATTTACTGCGTTAGAGTATGTAAATTAATGCAAATTTTTTTAAGTTATAGAAAAAAATAAGAATAAATTTTTTAGTAAAAACAAATATGTTTAAAGAAACAAAAAAACCCCAAATACAAATAAAATTTTATAGTATAAAATGACTAAGAATAAGAACAACAACAAAAATAAATCAAAGTTTTTGGTGTTAATGCTTATATAACAAAGATGACTTGTAATCAATGATCAGATGAGATCAATAGACAGCCAGAAGGTATGAGGGTATGGAGGCCAGTTTGATTTGAACTGATTTACTGATTTACTGCTTTAAAAGTATGTAAATATGCACAGAATTTTTTCCACAATTTATAAACAAGGTAGAAAGGAGTAAATTTTTAAGTAAAGAACAAAAAATATTAAAACAAATAAACGAAATAAAGTAAATTGTTATCAGTAAAAACGATAATGTTAAAGAGAACAAAACAAAATAAATAAAAGTTTTGGTGTTATGTTAAAAAATATTATCTGAATCAATAGACAATAGATCAATAGATCAATAAATCAATTACATCACAGCAGCAGGGTATGAGGTAATGGAGGCTGCAGTTTGATTTACGATTTAGCTGATTTACTGCTTAAGGTATGTAAATATGCTAAATTTTTTAAACTTATAAACATAAAAGAAATAAATTTTTTTAAAAAACAAATTTTCAAACAAACTCTAAAGCAAATAAATAAATTTTTATAGGAAAAATAACACTAGAAGAACAAAACAAAATAATAGAATTATTTGTGTAACTTTAAAAAAAATAGATGCTGAATTCAATAGATCAGTATAATCAATAGATCACAGAAGGCGTATGAGGGTATGTGATGGCAGTTGATTTTACTGAGTTACTGATTTTACTGGCTTTAAGGTATGTAATATAATGAATTTTTTTAGTTATAAAACATAAAAAGAATAAATTTTTAATTAAATCTTTATATCTGACCAACATCAAGTTAAAATAAATAAAACATACAGTGTAAACGTGATGTTTAATGGAAACGTTAACAAAATGAAATAAAATAATTGTGTTGTGTTTTATGTTATACAAAATGATACTTGAATCGAATAGATCAATATTATTCTAATAGATCAATAGATCAATTAAGGGTGGAGAAGGGTATGAGGGTATGGAGGCAGTCTTCCATTTTACTGATTACTGCTAATTACTGCTTTAAGATAGTAAAGTAGGCAAATTTTTTTAATCTGTATAAACATAAATAAGAAAAATAATAATAGTAAAGAACAAAATATTAAAACAAAATTAAAGCATAAATAAAGTAATTTTTATAGTTAAAAACATAATTTTAAAGAAACAAAACAAAATAATAAACAGTTTTGTGTAATTTTAGCAAAAATATGACTGAATCAATAGATTCAATAGCCTCAAAGATCAATAGTATGCCACTAGATCATCAGACGGTATGAGGGATGGACGGCGAGTTTGATTTACTGAGTTTACTGATTTACTGCTTTAAAGGTATGTAAATGAAATTTTTAAAGTTATAAACATAAAAGAATAAATTTTTGAAGTGAAAAACAAAATATTTAAAGAAATAAAACAAAATAAATAAGATTTTTATAGTAAAGTGTCATTTTTTAAAGAAACGAAATAGAGTAATAGCAGTTTTGGGTTGGGAAGAGAGCAGAGAAAGTGTTGAATGTTTAGATTCAAAATGAAATAGATGGATCAACAGAAGGTAAGTAGGTATGGAGGGCAGTTTGAATTTACTGATTTAAAATCTGTAAGGTATGTAAAAATGCAAAAACTTTTAAGTTATAAAACAAAAAAGAATAAATTTTTTAGTAAAAGACAAATTATTTAAAAACAAATTAAACAAAAATAAATACTTTTCAAATTAAACCAGAATGGCTAAAGATGCCAAAATAACATTAATAAAAAAGTTTTTGTGTTATGTTATACAAAATATTAATTTTAACTCAATAGATCAATAGATCAATAGATCCTGCCATGGAAGAATGTTTGGAGGACAGTTTGATTTACTGATTTAGCTATTTACTGCTTTAAGGAATGTAAAAAATGCAAATTTTTTAAGTTATAAACATAAAAAGAATAAATTTTTTAGAAAAACAAAATATTTAAAGAAACAAAACAAAAATGAATAAAGTTTTGTGTTATGTTATATGAAAATATTACGTAATCAACATAGATCAATAGATCAAATAGATCAATAGATCAGGAAAGGGTAGGAGGTATGGCAACAGTTTGATTTACTGATTTACTGATTTACTGGGTTTTAAGATATGTAAATATGCAAATTTTTTTTAAGTTATAAAACATAAAAATAAATTTTTAAAAAAGAAAACACATATTAACAAATTAATTAAACATTTAACTGAAAGGAAAGAAAGTTAAAAGACTAAAAGCAATTTAAAAATTTGAAACTTATAAAAACCATTTTGAAAATTAAGAATTGAAAAATTAACAAAAAATTAAAAAAATAAAATTTAAAGTTAAAAAATAAATAAACAGTTACCTAAATTAAATGGTAAATGAAACACCACGCCAAAATGTCAAAAATATTTAAATAGAAATGTAACTTTAACACAACACATTAAGAAATCGAAATGCTATATTAAATATGAATACGGCCTTACAAGGAAATCCCAAAGGCATGTCGGCTATTTTGATAATATATATTTATATATATATATTATATATATATATATCAGGCTATAGGATAGGAATCGTGTAATATATATGATATTAATAAGAAGTATGTATATATATATAATAATATATAATATAGTATATTATATATTTATTATTATATACTTAATATGCTGCGTATAGTATATTGTATATATACTATATATATGGTTTGTTGTGTATGTGTGTGTGTAGGTGTGTGTGTGTGTGGTTGTGTGTGTGTTGGGTGTGGTGCTCGTAGTATAATGACCTAGTAGATTATACTATATATATATATATAGTATATATATATATATATGATAATAATAGATAATAATAATATATATATATATACTATTTAAGCAACACTAATATTATGGTTTGATCAATTTCATCATTAGCAATATACACAATAGATCTCTGTGTGTGTGTGTGTGTGTGGTGGTGTTTGTGCATGGAACTAAGATTATCACAATATCTATTATATATATATTATATATATATACTATATATAATATATGATATATATATATATTATAGGTCTATATATAATATATATATGTATATATATAGTATATATATATAGACTGTGTGGTGCAGTGTGTGTGTGTGGTGTGAGTATGTTTTCGTGTATAGACCTATTAAGCAAATTATGCACATTTTATTCCCCTTTCTATTCTCTTTATAATCAATATATATAATGTAAGTAAGTATAATATATATATATATATATATATAATTATAATATATAATTATATGATGTGTGTGTGGTGTGTGTGTTTGTGTGTGTGTGTGTCCTGTTGTTGATGTGCGCTTATGATGCTTAATAATATATGATATAAGTATATAGTTATATATATATCTAATATATATATATATATATATATAGATCATATCATATATTATATATATACTATAATATGTATATAAATATGTTGTGTGTGTGTTGTGTGTGTGTGTGGTGGGTGTGTGTGTGGGTATGGTTATAACTAATTATCCAATACTAAATATGAATTAGTATTAGATATGTAGATATATATATAATATATATATTATAATATATAGCTATACCCTCTTATTTTTTACTTGAGATGTATAGTAATATTATGAGTACTATATATATAGTAGTAGTAATATATATGTATATATGTGTGTGGTGTGTGCGTGATCATATATAGACCTAATTATCCAAATATCAGAATTATAGTTATTTTATATAATTATTAAATATATATATATATAATATATATATATATATATAGTAAATATATATAGATATATATATATGATATAGTATATATATATATTATTATATATGATATATATTATATATATATATATTATATATACAATGCATGTGTGTGTGTGGTGTGTTTGTGTGTGTGTGTGTGTACCTGTGTGTTTGTATGTGCTTAACATATACCCTTTTTAGAAACAACTGATAGTATGGAATCTTTACCATTTACTTCTCAGCAGGTAATTGTTTTCCCCGTTCTTGTTCAGGCCAAAGGTCAAAGAGAATTAATGAAACCCCGAATGTCCTGTCTAGTCTATCTTAACTACAAGAGGGGTAAAAATTCATATCTAAAATACAAGTGCCGTTTCGTCTAACCTCAAGATGCACCTGATGAGTGGAGTGATGATAAAAGTTTCTACTGACGAAGAATAATGATCGTAAACAATGTACCGAAAGAAGCGGTAACGCGGCAAACTGCGCGTGGAAAACGTTCTCGAAACACGAAGGCTTCGCTGCTGGTATCGGCTCCCGGCTTCCGGCTCCCGGCTCCCGGCTATAAAATCTACGGTTAAAAAAAATATACCAGAATTCCTGAAAAAAATATTAAAAAATATTACCAGCATTCCCGAGATTTCCAGTAAATTCTAACGGGTTCCTGGAATGCCGGAAAATGCTGATCTTGCTCACTATAGGCTGACTTATATAGTAGCATTATATGATATATATATATAGTATACTTACTATATATATATATATATATATAATATATTATATTTTTATTTATTATATATATTATTATATGATATATATAAATATAAATATAATAAGTATATATAATTATAGTATAATATATGTATATATATAGTATATACTATCATATTATTATGAATCTTTTCTATTTTCCGAAATCTGTGAGAAAAGCTGATTGCGGTCGCTCAAAAATCGGGCAAAGCCACGCACCTGCACTCCCATCACCGCATCGCACCCCACCAGGGCATTGAAATTGTGTTTGCGCAGAACACAGTACCGGCAGCAAATAGCGTACCACTCACCGCACCGCAGCCGCACCGCAATCGCACCACCATCCGTGCGTTGGCCAACCCTATCCTGAACACTCAAAGATTTCTGGTTTTGGTTGGTAACCAATCAGAAGTAGAAACGATTAAAGGAGTAGACTTGTATTTGAAAATCCATTCATTCCTATAGTGGTTGGCGTTGGCTCCTAAGCTATGGGAGAGCTGACTCCAGCAGGGGTCGGAGCCTGAAGCGGAGCACCAATATTTTTTTTAGCTCCGAGCAGAAGGAATTTAAGATGCGTAAACACTCCGGAACCAAAGGTAATGTTTTACAAGCAGAAATTTGTTAACAACTCCATCCTAGAACATGTTGATTAGCACATGTTGATTTTAATATATCTTCTAATTGAAAATAAAAAAAAATGAAACCTCGCACTACTCCCAA
>JABUQX010131767.1:22500-32500 GCA_015478945.1 Trachelipus rathkii
ATATATATATATATATATATATACTCTCATACTATATATTAACTATATATATATATATATATATGTATAATAATAATATATATATATATATATAATAACTCTATATATATATATATATATATATATATATATGTATATATATATTAATTGATTTATTAATTTATCAGATACTGAAAATTAGTTCTACATAAACAATCAAACATAAAATTATTAAAATAATTAAATACATGGATAAGTTTGTGACTAGGACCAGAGGTGTTTCTGGAGACAGTTCAGCCGCTGCCAGTAGTAGCTTAAGGAGCAGCTCTCCCATTTTAAATGAGAGCTGTGACATGGACAGCCAAAGATCTCTTACTGATCCTGTCACTGTAACCCTTGATTGTGAGGAGACGAGGGATCCTGGAAACCAAGGCCAAGAGGGCAACGAGGATGCCGTCAAAGAGTTGAAAAGCTATTTGCTCACTCTTGAGAGGTAAGAAACTCGCCTCCATGCTATAGTAAAGACTAAAGACTAAAGACTAAAGAGCATAGTAAAGAGTAAAGACTATAAAGTAACCAAATTAAATCTTTAAATAAAATCTAGTAAATTAACTTTTTTTGAATTTTTTCATGATTGAACATTTAAATATGAAATTACAATAGTCAAATTCAAAAAAATTAAAAACTTCTATTTATTTCAGTTTCTTCATCTTTGAAAAATTTTTGAGGACTGATGAGAAAGTTGATGGGGTGTCTCTTAGGAAGATTCACACTGGTGTTGCCAAGTGTA
This sequence comes from Trachelipus rathkii, assembly GCA_015478945.1. Classification (NCBI taxonomy): domain Eukaryota; kingdom Metazoa; phylum Arthropoda; class Malacostraca; order Isopoda; family Trachelipodidae; genus Trachelipus; species Trachelipus rathkii. The sequence goes on from JABUQX010131767.1 coordinate 23,270, forward strand.
AACATCCTGCCTGCAAAGGGAAGAAGGGGCTTTCCTACAGCACCCAGACAAGGTCCCACCTCAAGCAGCATTACAAGCATGTAAGTTTAAATAATTATTAATTAAATAATTTAGATAAGATCACAACAACTAACTGGTGTTGCTAGTTAATTAGTTATCAAGATTTAAACACTCTTGTATAAAGTCTTGATACTTTATACAAATGTTATCAAAGAAAATTAAAAAATTTGTAATTAAAGTTTGTATTATTTTTATATACCAGATGCACAATGACCTTCTCCCTCACCTCTCTGCAGCCATTGAAGGGCTTAGCAAGCGCGGTCGCTCCAGTTCAAGGGAGAGTGAGTCTCGCAAGCGTCAGATGTCTCTGGATGAGAGCTTCAGGTCAAAGTTCAGCCAGCAGAGAGCAAGACAAGGTTACACCAGGTGAAAAAATTCAGAAACATAATATTAGTTATTTTAATTGAACTCAATTTTTTTTAAATAGGTATATGAGCGACTTAGCGTCTTCACGTTTTAAAAATATTTTTATTAAAAATTTAAAATATATTGATTTATTAACTTAATTACTTTTTCATCATTAGGTGGTTCATTCATTCAATGATGCCACTGGATTTAGCTGATGATCCTTACACGAAGGAGATGTTTTACCTCATTAATCCCGAGTTTCATCCCACCTCAAGGAGGACTTTGAGCAGGGATATTGAAAAGCTGATGCAAAAGGGGAAGACTCGACTGATAAACAACCTCTTCCACCAGAAGTGGGTGGCCACTACAGCCGACAGTTGGACCGCCCACAATAGGTCCTTCTTGGGAATGACAGTCCACTGGATTGACAGGGTCAACCTCAAAAGGTGCCATGCAACTTTGGCGGTCAGGGAGGTGAAGGTAAGAAAATTAAAAAGTTAAATTTTGTCATTTTATACCTTAGTCTCATAACCATAAGAACATATGAGGTGTAAATATTATTTAATTTACAGACTAAAACAATAAAATTATTGTCTTTAGGAAAGGCAAACTCACCAGTTACTGGGGAAACTAATCACAGAGATTCATCATGAGTTTAGCATCCACGGTAAGGTGAAGGCCACCACTACGGACAATGGCACCAACTACGTGGCAGCCTTCAACGCCTTTGGTGAGTCCAACCAGGACCAGGAGAACCTTCCTATGGACCCTGATTATCCTGACTTGGAGATTGTGGATCTCCAGGAGCTCCTGAGGGCTGAGGGTGACAACCCAAGTCTGCCGCCTCAACACCGCTGCAGGTACTTAGAATTCGCGAAAACTAGTGCTAAATGCTACTAATATATATTAATAATATTATTAAGTAATAAGTATTAACAAATAAAGATTTGTCATTTAAGATTTAACTAATAATCTTTGAATTTCTTGAATTAAATATCTTATTGTTTCAGTGCTCACACACTCAATCTGTTGGCGACAACAGATGTGAGTGATATACAGGGCTGGAGCAAGGGGGGCTCACAGTGGAGGAGGACCATAGCTAAGATCCAGGCCCTGTGGAACCTTCAGAACAGGGCCCCAGTGGTGGCCAACCAGATCAAGATTGTCGCCAAAAGAAAACTGAAGACTCCTGTGGTGACAAGGTAGTAGTAGTTACTATTAAAAAAAGAAATTTAGCGTAAGAAATTGTTGCCGATTAATTATAGACAAGTTCATTTTATAAGTTTTTGATATTTTATATAAAGTTATATTTATTTCTGCAGATGGAACTCCCTATATGATAGTGTGATGGTCCTTCTGGAGGTTTTAAGGGTCGAAAACCAAATGGATGCCATAAACACCATCCTCATCAAGCAGCCCAAGGGAGGTTCCCCTCTCACAGAGGTAGACGTCGAGGTAAATATAAAGTATTTTTAAAGTAGCAATTGCTCTTTTAATATTTTTATTTATAATTTAATAAATTTATTAAATTATAAATCTCCTCACAAACCCAAACCCCCTCCATTAATCCCTGTTCTGTACCTGTACCATCGCTCTTGCTTGCCCAACACTCATATCGCTACTTCGTAAACAATCTCTAACTGAATATATCCACCTTTTTTTCCGGTCGTCCGACAGGCAAAACACTCTCACATGTGCTCTTATACACTTTCTTAACCAATATGGTGTTCTCCACCTTCTCCACATGTCCAAACCATCTTACAAAATCCTCATCAAATTTGGCAGTCTTTTCCCTTACCCGCAAGACACGCTTCCATGATAAACTCGTTCCTCATCTTATCCAATCTCCTAACTGCCAAGAACGCCCTCAGATTGTCCATCTGTACAACCCTCACTCTTGATCTATTCGCCCTATTCCATACAGATACCTCGCTCTCGTGCTCCCGTATTTTTATTAATAATCAATTATGCTTACGTAACTAAGCAATATATTAATTTTCACTCTTTCAGGTCATGAACGAGTACACATTGGTCATGCAGCCTGTGGCGCAGTGTCTTGATATGCTTCAGGGGGAGAAAAGGGCATACATGGGCACCCTCCTACCCCAACTTTGGTTGATGAAGACCAGCCTTGAGGAGAAGAGTGAAAATATTCATCTTGTGTATGCAAGGCCACTAGTACAGGCCCTCCTCAGTGGCTATGAAAAGAGGTTTGGCCACCTCTTTCAGAATAGGGATCTCCTTATGGCCACTGCCCTTCACCCCTCCTTCACCCTTAAGGCCCTAGAAAGCATTGCACCTGACATGGTGGAGGAGATCGGGGACAGGATTACCCGGAAGATAGGGGACTCCATCAAACCCACTGAGAAACAGCAGCAGCGTCAGCTTGGCCAGCCAACAGAAAAAGAACCCCACAATTCAGACGCACTCCTATTCAGTAAATTGTTTTCTAGAGTATTGGTACGCAGAGCAAGCCAGCAACAGGATGTGGAAATCGTCATACGAAAGTCCATGGAGGAGTGGGTGCCCTCTCAAGAAGATCCGAGCTGTTCCTGTTTCCCCAACCAGCATAGGGAGATATGGATAGATCTATTTATAAAATATAATACCCCCATTCCTAGTTCAGCAGCTGTGGAGAGGTGCTTCAGCGCGGGTGGGGACATCCTCAGGGCCAAGAGATCGTCCTTGAAGGAGGAAAGGTTTGAGGACCTTCTTTTCCTCAAAGGAAATATGGACCTCCTGCAGGAAGTGATTAGCCAGGAGGACATGGAGGAGGAAGAGGACCTATAGCTATGAAAGTATTTAACTATTTATGTAGTTAACATTTAATAAAAAAATTAAATAAATCTGTTTTACTATCTTATAAAAGGTTTAAAATGTAAAGGCATGCTTTCGTTATCGCGCAAAAGTTTACTTTGTAATTTAACGGTATCGCCGTAGGATAGCCGAATAGCCGCATAGTTAATGCCGCACTGAGGTTTTCAAAAATGCAGTCGGATAGCCGACGACGCACTAGTTAGGTGGCAAAGCCGAATAGCCGATGACGGACCTCGAAAAATTATAAGCCGCGCGCCCAGCTCTGCGTCTGAGTGAAATTGAAGCTAGAGGTGAGTTAATAAGAGAATAGCTCATACTCTCAGCTCACAGTCGAACGGGCCCTCTCGCTTGCGCTAGCTTTCTATCGACGCTCTATATATATATATATATATATATATATATACATATATATATATATATATATATATATATATAACATATATATATATATATATATATATACTTATATATATATATATATATCTTACTATATGCTATCATAACCCAACCTTATGCTCTTATATATATATATATATATATATATATATATATCTTTATATATACATATATATATATATATATATATATATATATTCTTTCTTCTTTGCTCATATATATAAACCCTGTTCTTCACATCAGTGTACTGTAATGTAATATATATATATATAGGTAAGAGTGTCTAAAGCTGACATCATGTAACTCGAGAAAGGCAGCACATAACTACTATTTACCGGAGAGACCTTTGGTCTCAGAAAAATTTCAGAGGAGAGAGAGAGAAGAGAGAGAGAGAGAGAGAGAGAGAGAGAGAGAGAGAGAGAGAGAGAGAGAGAGAGAGAGAGAGAGAGAGAGAGAGAGAGAGAGAGAGAGGAGAGAGAGCGAGGGAGAGAGAGAGGAGAGAGAGAGAGAGAGAGAGAGAGAGAGAGAGAGAGAGAGAGAGAGAGGGAGAGAGAGAGAGAGAGAGAGAGAGAGAGAGAGAGAGAGAGAGAGAGAGAGAGAGAGAGAGAGAGAGAGAGAGAGAGAGAGAGAGAGAGAGAGAGAGAGAGAGAGAGAGAGAGAGAGAGAGAGAGAGAGAGAGAGAGAGAGAGAGAGAGAGAGAGAGAGAGAGAGAGAGAGAGAGAGAGAGGAGATAGAGAGAGAGAGAGAAAGAGAGAGTTTATTAGAGAGAGAGAGAGAGAGAGAGAGAGAGAGAGAGAGAGAGAGAGAGAGAGAGAGAGAGAGAGAGAGAGAGAGAGAGAGAGAGAGAGAGAGAGCTCATCGAAGTTCTGAGAAGTGAACTGAGGAATGGGTGAGAAATGTATTGATAAGTTGATCTCTGAGAGCTCTGTTTCCTCAAAAGAGGTTCTGAATTTGAATCCATTTAAAGCGCTAAAGAATAAAATAAATATTGGGAGAGGTGGTGAGAACAAGAGTGTTGATAAGGCTAAAACTCTAAACCTCTTCAGAAGAGCCGTATGAAAGGACCACCCCACAATACGATAAATGTGCTAACTACAGGACCAACTATTTTTCTTCTACAACACCCAGCAGCGGCAACAATTGAGTATTATGTAAAAAAAGTTGTTTCGGCGCGTCATGCAGAATACCCAACCTCTAATAAACCTTTTTGGCCAAGCTTTGCTTGAGTTTGAAGCTTATTTGACAATGTGATTGGTTCACGAAAGGTCACGAGTTATTGGGTCAATACTGAAGAGCATATGATGCAAGGACAGATGATGAGGTTAAGTTGGGCGTTTCCATGACTTTTCTGAGAGTTGTGTGAGAGTTTCATATTATGATTTTCCTTCTTTCCAGATCTTTTATTTATTTCTACTTAAAATGACCTCAAAAGCATTATCAATGTTTATGAACACAAATTTCTTCAGCCAATTAAAGCCGTGATTAGATGCAGTCACACATATATTATGTTGGAAAAGACACGTTTTCTTTCTTTCCACTTGGGCATCCGATATCAAGTTAAAACCACATGTAGAATGTGCCTTTTTATTGCTTGCTTTTTTTTTTTTTTTTTTTTGAGAGCGGACCTCACCAACAAAGAGCACATACCATCCCTTAAGACTATCTACTAGCTCTCAAAAGCAAACCGAACCACGTGCAAGCCCGTAGTTTTCTTTCAGTCCCAGAAACCCCTAATTGTTTGTCTCTTGTAAACGAATGAATCCTAGAAATTAACTTTACTATCACAAAAATTTAAATAATGTTAAAGTTAAATAATCTAAGATTTTGATTTTTATGACAAAAAATTTAACGTTATAAAAAGTTTTATCTAATGTATAACTTATAAATTACATGAATAAAAAATATTTTTTATTTTATATATATATATATATATATATATATATTTATATATACATATATATATATAACTTCTTATATATATATATATATATATATATATATGCCTATATATATCTTACATCTTACATCTTACATCCTCTCCCAGGAAGGCTCATTATGAGCCTGTCAGCACGGCCAACCTCTTCTTCCACTCCCTTCTATCTTCCAAGACCCGTTCTTCGATCAGCTGAATCATAGATGGCATTTGATATCTTCTCAGCGAACTTCTACGTAATAATATATATATATATATATATACTTATATATATATATATAGCATATCATATCCAACTCTATATCCTTGCTATATATATGTATTGTAATGTATATGTATATAACTGCTTAATAATATAGCAGCATATATATATGTATACAACTATATATATAGCAGCAACCTTTATATCAACCAACGCTGTATATATATGCCTTATATGACTGCGCCTTTAGTAACAACGCTGCTCGCCATAGCTGCTTAACCAGCGTATCAACAACATGCCCAGCAGCCAGCAACGCATATCAGATTTGCTGTATCTTCGCTGCTGTAACAACGCAGCCAGCCAGCCATATGCGCTGCAACCCGCCAACGCTTAATATATGGCATGTATATATACTTGCCATGTATGGCCCACCCCAATTGGAGGGCCACTACACTCCAGGAAGCCGGCTCTTGCCCTACTGGGCGGTTCCACATGTCGGATATAAGAAAATCCTCGGCGCGAGGCGTCGAGAGCAGAAGCTGCAGAAGAAGGAGGGTGCTCTATTGTGTCATGGGAATTATAACATCTGGTGCAAGTTGGGGAGGTGACATTATCTAGTTTGAATCCATATTTATATTGCATGAGTTAGGGTGGTGACCTGATCTGCTCCGGGCAAGGTCGATTTGGCCTCTTCTGGACAGCGTTTCTTCTCTAGGGGTTATGTTGGTCATTTGAATGGGAAAAAAATTATTTGAAATTTTTAACATTTATCTTCTTGAGGAATTTTAATCAAAGATAAAGTTGCTTTCCCGATATTTGTTAATTTATATTGGCTTTTGTTAAATTGCTTTAAATCGGAGTTCCAAATTGGGGTTTGTCTAACTTACAAGAATTTTGGAGTTTCTTCTGAAATTCAAACCTTATCAAACTCTCACTTTTGCCCCTGGATTACTAATTTAATACTTGGATAGTATGATACACATTCTAATTTGATATAAGTGTGTTATGCAACATAAAAGCAATTTTAATTGAAAGGAGCATAAATATATTTTAATTATTAAATTATTAAGAATAATAAGTAGTTTTTAAAATAATATTTATATAATAATTAAAAACTGATTATAAATGAATTAGCCTGATTATATGTATATATATATATATATATATTATATATATATATATATATATATATAACTATATATATATATATATATATATATATATATATATATATATATATATATATATATATATATATATATATATATAACATATATATATATTTATATCTAACAACTTTAGCAGCTTGATGAGAAATGGATGTGGGGGGGAGTGTGTGGAAGAACACTTCGAAAATGCACAACCAGTAACAGTAATGAAGAGGAAGTGTAGTAGTGAATGATATTGGGTTTGATGGTGCAAGAAGGGAATAGGTATTTTTGGGGATGAGGGTTATTAGTAAGGAGGAGGTAATGGGTAGGCGAAAAAGAAGTTACGACCCAATGGTAGATCTAATCAGCAGGTATAGATGGAATTACTGGCGAAATGATCAAGAACGGAGGCGAGATGGTGATTGGATTTGGAAGGTGTGTAATAAAGCGTTAAAGGGTGCATAGTTCCAAAGGATTGGAGAAGAGCCGGTAATAGTACCTGGAATTAATGGAGAAAAAGAGAAACATGTAAGAAGTAGGTTTGACCAGGTGTTGTAGGGAAGTTATGCTGGTATTTTGGTCCGAAAAGAGTGCGTCGGGTAGCTATTGAAAAGACTGATTGAGGGTGAAGAAGAACAAAAAAAGTTACCTTTAGGAGTGGTAGAGGATGTGTGGATCAAATCTTTACATTGAAACAAAAGATTGAAAATGAGGGAGAAGAAGAAGAATAAATTGTATTTGTTTATGGATTTGCAACAGGCGTATGATAAGAGTTATAGGGAAGCGTTATGGCAGGTGTTGAGTGATGATATATATGGTGTTGCTGGTGAGCTTCTGAATGATCAAAAGTATGACGATAGTAAAGCGTGTGTATGAAATAAATGGTGTCCAATAGTGATTGGTTTTAGGATTAATAGGGGGAGTGGGAACCCAGGGTTGTGTTGCCACATGTCTCCTTGGTTATTCAATTTGTATGGATGGGGTTATGAAAAATTAGAGGTGTGGGGATGGCGGAAATGGTGTTAGAATGATGGAGAATGCAAAATGAGTGGAGGGTGCCCTACCTATTATGGGGATGATTTGGTTTTGTGTGGCGAATCTGAAGAGAGTTTGAGAGATTTGGCAGGGTGTGAATTTGGCAGGGTGTGCTCAAAAAGGAGGGGTTTAAAAGTAAACGTAGATAAGAGTAAAGAAGTTATGGTTGTGAGTGAGAAGACGGTCCTCAGGTGTGTGAAGTTATATGTCAGATGATGGTGAGCTGAACATGTGTCTGAGTTTTAAATATTTGGGTATGTGTTGGATGAGAAGGGAAAGAACGGTTGATGCAGAGTGTAGTAGGAAAGTTGTGAATGGCAGGAAGGGTTGCTGGTGCAATTAAATCATTGGTGAATGTAAAGGGACTAAGTCTTCAGCTAGGGTCTTACATGAGGTATGTTGTTACCTGCAACTAAGTGAGACTATGATTACTGGAATAAGAAGTATAGATCTAAAAGTTCAATGTGTTCAGATGGAATCTTAGGGCATGCTAGGTATAAAGAAAATTGATTAGGAATAACGTATTAGAGAGATTTATTGGCTTTGAGTGTTAGGAAGAAGAGTGGTAAAAATGAGAGAATAAATGAAGGCTATGTTGGTTTTGGGATTAATAATGGAAAGAATAGACGATAGTCAGGTGGTTTGGCAGTTATGGTGGCAAGTGTGTTGGGAGCTTCAGCTGGGAGTGCCCAAGAGTGGTTGGGTCATTGGTGCGAATACGGAAGGAGAGAAATGTGAGAGGTTTGGCAGAGGCTAGAATAAAAGGTGCATAATAGGAGTGAATGGCGGGAGGTTTTGTGTAAGTACCCAGGGCATGGTTGTGGCCCGCACGGCGACCAAGGATGAACCCTGCCATTGACCGATTACCATAGTGTTGAGGGTCGTCGCAGTCCCATAGCTCCCAAAGGTGGTTACCTCTGTGACGAGTTCTCACTATGTGTTGGCAGAGGGGGCGTAAGGCTGGGCTTTTCCCTTTTCGACTGTCATATTCTTCTACACTTTCTTTTCCCGATGCACTGATGACGCACCTTGCAGTCTTGGGGGGGTGAGGGAAGATAAAGAAAAGAAAGAAAGATAACATATATATATATATATGTATACTAACTATTATATATACTTATATACTACTATATATATATATATATATTTATTTATATATATTTATTTATATATATATATATATATATATATATATATATATATATATATATATATATATATATATATATATATATATATATATACTATATATATGGACAAAGTCACAGTTATTACGACCTTTTGATCTT
>JABUQX010131768.1:0-22946 GCA_015478945.1 Trachelipus rathkii
ATTTTATAGTTTCAAAGAAAATAATAATTTTAAATACCTATAATATATTATTATAGTATATAATGGTATAATATATATAATATATAAATATATATAATAAATATGATATATACTAATAGTAATATATATATAGTAAACTTGTAACAGGATAAAAACGTGGGTCGGCTTGATGGCGGCGGGGCGGGGTGCCGTAGCTAAGCCCTTTACTGGGTTATATAAAATACACATATATTTTTAAACATTAAATTCTTAACAAAGTATGCTAAATTCCTCGAGCCTGAAACGAGCCGGAAGTACTCGTAACAGCACACTTCTCTACCTAGCGCCCACAACCACCTCCAGAAAAATAAAAATCCAAATGTTGAGACATACGTGAGAATTATTTCACTTAAATCCTGCTTCATACATTTCTCATCTCTGGAGAAAGTTAATAGGTTCAATAACTGCTGGTTAGTAAATATGTCTGATTTTTAATTTTCCGATGTAGATCCATAGAAGGCCCGAGAGGGCATGCGTTAACTAGAAATGGATCTTCACTCTCCAATGTTCCCGAACGTGAAACTGATCATGTTTCTTAAATCGCTAGCTATTTGAATATATACTGTTAAACTTGCAGGGTAATCATACCTAGTGTTTGGACAAGAATAATGTTCATTTTTACCTTCCCTTTAGATCCGTACTATTTCTATCTAATTCTGACTCCACTGATGATTCTTAGGATCAAATTGTATGTTTCTGTATTTCTTGTTTAGAGAATCCGCCTTTTATTTTTTCTCCAGTCAAACTCCATCTAGAGTGTATAGATTAAACCTGTCTCTGGGAATTTCTCTGATACCTTTTAGCTTTAGAAACGCTCTCCGAGACAATTCCAAGCTTTCATACCCTTTTCTGAAATTATTCAATCATTCTGGGATACTTCCTTGACCATAGTCTCCTACTTTAATAACTGTGTTATCTTTTATTTTTCACCTTTAAGGAATTGGTTAATCCAATATATGCTGACCATCTCTATAGGCGGTATCTTAAGTGTTCTACTAATGAGACCGATTATAAGAGTAAGCCAAGTCCTGTAGTAGACTATATATTTAAAGTATGTCATCTTCGTGAAATACCCTCATGCATTCTTCTCTTTATCAGTTCTTTGTAACTCTTTCAACTATTCGCGGCTTTATTACTGAAAATGTGTTGTTAAACCCTAATATCAATAACTCAAGCCCACACGCTGGTTACTTCTCTTGAAATCTCTTACCTAGAGAATTCGTACGACACTTGGGCTAATACTTTGAACCAAAATATCATTTGTGGAGGAGTACTCAGTGAGTTCCAGGGCACGCACCTAAACCTGTCATGCCTGAGCGTGAGCTGTAGGAACCGGGCAAGCTCGTCTCGGATTTTTGTAGAGTCCTGAAAAACACGTTTAAGCACGATCAGGAGTATCATGAAGAGAGTGGTACATATAACGACAACAAAAGTTAAAGCCAATATACTCGATACAGGTTTGCATCCCCCGTCATTGTAGAAAGGTTTATATATAATTAATTAAGATTTCGGATATCGAGAATTAATACTTCTTAAGTAAGAATGCCAATAAACACCCCTTATGCGAGAAATAGGGCGAGAAGCTATAAAACCTACTTTTACGTTTTCGTAATAGCCAAGAGATACATTTTCGTACATGGGGGAACTGAAGCGCTACAATATAAAGCCATACCTTTCGACAAACTTTTAAAATATCATTTCTACTTCTCTCTTACCCCATATTGTTAGAGAGAAACTTTGAAGCAAACTTGAAAAACCCGTTTAAAAACCTCAGTAAACATGAGTAAAATTGGTCTTTTTCTACCATAAAGTAAGTATTGCAAATGAAGCAGCGAGAAATACCGCTGTATCCCTTGGCTTGCCCCATTATCAGCAATAGAGACTTAAACCAAATAACACAATTTTAGTTCATGGTATGAAGCAAGAGAAAGTTAATAATAAGATATACTCAGAGGTCTCGACTCCCCTTCTACTACTATGATAAGCATAATTAATTAAAGAACTAAATTGGTAGCTCTTCTATTTATAAAGTCTTACCAAGAAACAAACAAAAATTGACCCTACATCCCTACAATTCACAACAGTCTACCACACACACACTCAGCAAGTGTATACAGAAAGATAAGACATAGAAGACTATATACCCATAATTGTTTAAATTACAAATAATACAATCATATAAAAAAATCATACCGATAATCCACCATCAAGATGCTACAGTATTAAGACCTAAACAAGCAATGGAAATAGATGTGTATAATAATTAGATTCCTTTGAGTAATATACATAGTTAATTAAACTGCGAAAAACAAACGAGAAGCGCTCGGAGAAAGAGCGTAATGAGAGCTATCTATTCAACACCTTAGAGATACAATAATAATCCCAAGCAAGAAAAGTACCACCAGGTATACTCTCCGCTATCACATTCAAAAAGAATGTATAGGGTCAATGAAGAAGAATTATCCAGAATCACGCTAATCTGTGTTATTCCAATGATTAAACTTCTTGAAAATTAATCGTCCTGAAAGTCCTTCGAATTGTGATCCAATCAAGTTTCACAATACTACCTGTCCACTAGGTAAGCCTTACTTCCATTCACAGGGAAAGAGATCAAGTAATATCCAAGTCATAAAAATATTCGATTTAAAAGAAACTTAACTGCTATTACAATATTATAAGATGATTTACTTTATTATTTCTCTGTAGGTAAATGTTTATTTTTGAATACTTATTCATAAAATATTATATATAAGATAGCCTATATATAAGCACCAGTTTCAATTATACTACCTCACTTAGGTAAGTACTTCCTTTTAAGTATATAATTCTAAATTAAATATAGAACTATCGTCTATTTTTCAACACATAGACTTAAGTATTCATGCTGTTAGAAGCTGTATTCATCCTTGGGTACATATGTATTATTAATAAATACTTTTAAACTATATTGACTAATATTTGTATAGCATTTTCATATCAAATTCTTTATATTATACTTGTGAAAACATTGAAAGTTTAATATAACGTTTTAAACCACTCTTAGAAGATAAAGGGACTCACCAACGAGGATCAATATATTAACTCAAAAGGCCTGCATGTTTGAATCTAATAATAGAGTGATAAGGATTATATCCGATCTGAAGCTGCTGAATGTCTGATTCGAATGACTGGTCTGAAAAACTGGTTGTAGGTTGTTATGTTTGTGTTTATGAATTGTTAATGCGTGATGGTTGTTGTAGTGGTAATTGTTATTGTTGCTTGAGTTGCTTAGTTGTATGTATTGCGTTGTTTTGCCTGTTGTTAGTAATAGATGGTAGGTTTCTGTGTTATAAATTTCAAGCTTTCACTCATTATAATCGTTATGTAGGGTAAAAAAACCAACTACCGATTCTTCATACATTTGAATGACAAGCCAGACTTGGTTAATCACAAGGAGCTATAAACGAGAAACGAGTTAAAGGTAGGAACAACACCTCCTGCGCTTTTCTGTAATAGAACTTCTTTATTTAAAATTTATTACACCGCTCGCAATATCATAATATATACCATACGCAAGTCTTTTTAAATGTGTTTTCTAGTGACGTGACGTACACTTACCTCTAGCTCTTACTTTAAGGAACATTCCTTTAATAAGATTTTAAGGACATATACATAAGTACTATATCACAATTGTAATGTAAGAGATTTCTTTACATCTCTCATCTCAAAAACATTTGAGAATCAGCTCTATATGTCAAGAAAGAAATAACCAGAGGAGTATTGTAAATTTTCTCAATCAAAGAGGATAATAATTACATTCTGCTAATCTTAAGTATAAGTCAGCTCGATATACCATTTCAGACTCCTCGTTAGCCAGAAATTACAAGATACAATACAAAAAAATCGGAGGAATAAACACACTTATCGAAAAAATAACAACACAATGATAAATGACACGTTGTCTTTGAAAGAATTAGCTTCCAGTCATACATGATGAGAATAAAATCAAAAGCATACCGTCATTTATACCCTGATCGCCCCCACACTCTATGAGTATCCACGGTAATAAGTTCTGCCTAAGAAACTCGTGAGACGTTGTGTATGGGAACACTGGTATCCAATACAAAGAATATCCCACGGAATAGCACAAGACCATTGAGGACTACCGATGATCTCTCCCTATCTTGCCCACAGGGAACCACAGAATTAATACACGGGGGGGGAACTGTCGGTGCTGCTCTAAAGCACACATTTCCGCCTCCATCTCCGCGCCTCGAACAATCTACTCCCTAATGAAGAGAGAAAATATAAATAAATTAGAATATCAATAATATATAAAAGAATTACTTGTGCATATTCTATTAATAATGATTATAACAACGAGCCACACATTTGCAGTGAACAAGAATTTCTGCTTACTACTAAGACCTTCATTCGAAGCTAGTATTCCCATAAGGCTATCTATAAAAAGTCACATTCCAGAAGGAATAGCCATTAGCACTTTTAATTGCCACTAGAGTAAATTAATTGATAGAGTATCATTTTTATATATAAATATTAAGTAAAAAACACATACTTTTCATTTTTTTGTGAAATCTATTCACATTGTGCCGGGTAATCTTTAAAAGTCTCTTTACTGAATATAAAACACGGTAAACTCTTAATATCGTGATTTTTAATAAACTAGACTTATGCTTCGGATTAACCTTCATCGAACCATCTTAAACCTGGAATATCAATTCATGAGGGAATAGGGCCTTGCTCCAATGACAATACTGTAGGACCATAACACAAGACAAGTTAGCAGGAGTACCTAGCGAACATAAATTATTACTAACGTCCATCTAGTAAGATTAACCAATAGTGATCACTAATGAAGATAAGAAAACCGGTTTGCATTTAGTTATAAATGGTTTGTTTAACTCATTGATCAATAGATCAATAGATCACAAATGTAACAGCGGAGGAGGAAAAGTGAAGGGAGTGGGATGAGGGTTGTTAAATTTAAGATATTAACTATGAGATTTACTGAATTTAGGGTTAGAAATATAAACCAATGAATTTTAATACGATATACTGGCCATAAAAGTTACTTTTACAGGTGTTAATAATGAATGTGGGAACTTATATGTGTTCAATGTTAGTAAGTTAATAATTATGAAATTCGAGTCCTTTGAAGTTATAAGGATATGATTTTGTCGATGTATAATACATTCATCGTTCCTTAGTTCAGGTTATTTTTGTTAGCTTTATTAATGTAAAAACAATGTTAACGATTATTAGCAATAATATCTATTATTGGTTAGTAATACTTATAGAAGAACCTTATATGTTTAACTATTGTAATATTGCATTAGTTGATTTATAGTTTGTTAGTTATGTTAGTTTGATATGCATTATTGTTGTTGATAATGTTGTTGTCTAACGAAAATATTATAACTACCTATTTAAAAATTCAAAAGCGGTTGAAGTAAAATGTATATCACTTGTTTCATTAATCTTACATGATTGGTGATTAAAGAAATGAGGTCAAAGGCTTCATACCAGTCACAAGCGTGTACGCGGTTTATTTAATACATAGACTAACTGTCCTCACACTTGCTTATAACGCGCCAGTAATAGTCTTAATATACACAATTTCTCTCCTTGCACAGAGCCCCGTGCTGTAAATCACGGACCTGTACTGCCTTTCCATTCACGCTGAGATAGCTTCTACAGGACGCATCTGCTGCCGAGTGTAAATGTCGTAGAGATATACTCGTTGGCTTGGAGGGCGCTTCCTAACCTAGGCACAATTATAGGAACGAGGCAGTTGATTTAAATCCGTATAAACGGAATGGAGGACATGCAAGTTCATATACCATTTCTACCAAAAAGCTAAACCAATGTGAGTAGAGATACATCAAAGGGTTCATCGTAGACACTATATATCCATACGCCAACCTCACATATGATGATATGCAAATCCTGCGCTAAGATCTCATCGTGACACGATAAGCGCTGAGTGTTAGATGTCTTTAGATAACATAGAGCCAAGCATCGTATAAGTATGTGCTCATTGGCTATGGGGAATTTCCAACACCCTTAAGCTCGTCTGGGCTCTTGGAAAATGCAACATATCCACGTAGCGAGAGTGGACACGATGGGAGGACCCAGGCAGGTTACATAACTTGAGGATGAGAGCATAGATATAAGAATGGTGTAGCTGTATTTGCCCCTGCATATCTGATAATGTTCATAAGCTTAGTTAGTCTGCGCTCGAGAAATGTTACAGATCAACATGAGTACAATCCATAGTGGATTCTGCGTAGCCATTCAATGCTACAGTAAATCGGTATGATATAAAGTGGGTTTCACGTGATGTTCAAAGGACATGACTACTGAACATCACACTATGAGAAACAATATGCTTTGTTTTGATATATTTAGATATAATATAAATCAATTAGACTTAAGTCACATCTTTTAAAGAATCCTACTTTTGTGGTTTTCGCCACAAACACATAATCGCAATCTAAAATTGGACTTCTGAATATCAGATATTTACGCGCTATGGTTGTATCTCTCATACCTCACGATCTATTCTTCACTCCACCTCGAAGCATGTGGTACTTCCCCTCCTGCTATAGCAGTATACAATTCCGAAATGACAGTTTATAACTATCAGCCCATGCCTATTTTAAATCTCTCTCTCTCGTTCTTCCTTCTTCCTTGGCGGGACGCGAGTGAGGCGTTGAACCGAAAATATGCAGAATAAAGGTTACTGCAGCAAGTTGATTTAACTGTCTATCTTTACATCCCTTTCGGATCGGTGTTGAATCTCTTTGAGTAAAACACTATCACGATCACCTGCTCAATATACAGAATCCTATGTCACTTTAATTAGATTCGGATTACTATTATTTTCGAAATACCAATCCACAACTTATCACGTGATCTCTGAAAAAATATAATTACTCTAACGTCTTTTATATGTTTCGGGGCAGGAATTAATACGAAACTTTTTGTCATACAAAACTCTGAATATAAATCATGCTATTTACTCTGTACCCAATGATGTACCCGAGGACCATTCGGTGTAATATTAGAGATCAGAAAGGCGATAATACATGAGACGAACTTACAACTCATAACTATTAACAAGTATTAATATCCCTCCTTGAAAACCTACCAAAGAACTCTAGACTGCTACGCTCACTCAAAGCTTAATAGTGTATACTAAACTCGCAATAAATTAACTACGCTATATATATATACTACCTATTATTCGTAAAATTATGGGAAAACAAACTTTTAAGAAACTAACAACTTTGCTAACGTGTTTTCGGTTTAAATTTGATACCTTAATATAATTGAAAAATGTTAAATATATATATATATATATATATAAAATAATATATAATATATTAAGTATATAATTATAATAATATATAATATAATTAATATTATATATATATCCTTACCGCGTCGGTTATCGAGACGCTCGGCGGGCGCGCCCCTGCGGGCTAGCGCAACACGCGTCGGATCGCGCTAGCGGGCGCACGCCTTAGCACGGTGACGACGCACACCGACGTCACGCGTACCGAGAGTTCGTACGGCGCGAAATTGCCACTCGGTGATAGATAATAGGCTGGCGCGCCCTGCGGGTCAGCTGACCCACTACTACTATAATATATATATATACATAGCATCGAGACACCTAGAGCCTGATTAGACGCTAACTTCTTGCTCATGTGAAAGAGGAGTTATCTGCAAAGGAGCGCCTACGTGTAGGAATTCGCATGTAGTACAAACAACTAGCCCTTATAGCTAAGATGTCTCAGAAGTTGTATTGCATCTATTGTATGAGACACATAAATTTATGCCATTAAACTCTTACCACTTAGTCAAACTAATATAACTTTTAGGAGCGTTAACACGAGTCGTCACAACCTCATAACTCAGCACCATGGGCAACTCAAGCAGGCAAAAGAGGTGAGACAGATGTCAGACCGACCCTCTCTATCTCTCTTCCTCGTGAGTCAGCACTTCCTTCTCACGCCAAATATACACGATGGTCCTATATTCTATGTATATATGCAGTTAATGTGGGTGCTGCGCGGTCTATCTCTCGCAAATTGGCAGTTATCCCTACATATTGTCTCTTCTAGAGCACAACTCGTGCTCTTTTTTTCAGTCGGGACCCTCCTACCACCGCGGGAGAGGATCTCTATGGACTGACCTAGAGCCCTCATAGCTGTGAGGGTGCCCCCTCAAAGAAATTGTGTAATCAAATCAAAGGCCGGCAGGTCATTAGGATCAAACGAGGGAATTAGTTGATTATCTATAGGTAGTCGGTTGAAGTCATTAATATGCAGACTATAATTCGCATTCAAATACTCGAACTCTACACCGTACCTACGATATAATCCCACAATGATAAGTAAAATCACACACTTCAATCACTTGTGAATAGAATTATCTAACTATCACAAATAAAACCAACCTACCGAGGAAAGTGCCTGCAATTTTTCCCATTAACCCCCGCCCACCCGTCAGTTGGCATCGGAACGCGTACGGAGAGGGGGCACCATTCGGCTAAAGAACTGCCAGCAGATTCACAATGTAACCCACACCGAAGACACATAGGGACTAGAAACTTCCATAATCAGAATCTCATGTCCCAGATAATTAATCAATATTCGAGCACACAAATAAATGAAAATATACGAGAGATAATAAAATATAAAAAGAAAGGGAGAGAAGAGTCAACCCAAAACCCGAGGTAACTCCACGGGCACGTATATCTTCCGTTCAGTCTTATCGTGAAGTATCAGTATCCAATATAAGATAGCACCAAGTTTGGAACCAAAGCATTTGCGGATTTAATCTTGAATTCGTGCTCTGCAAAGAGGCTAATACATACTAACTAATTAAAGAATATAATTAATATAAGTGTGTATATTGACCTCAGAACCGGATGCGAAGAATGCGAAAACCACGCGAAAATCCGAAAATAGTCGAGAAAGACGTAATACAGACTGGGCGCCGATTTTAGAGCATAAGAAGAATTCCAGCCTATATTTTCGACTCGACCCTAACGAAAAATCTCTACGCCAGAATAATGACAGCTTGGGTCCACATGAACCGCAGAATATAAATCTGTTGCAGAAATGGACTAAGAGATATAGTGTAGGTGTCGTCATCCGTCCCGAAACTAAAGAAGGTGCTGAGCGCAGGGATCGACCACCTCAAATCGACATACGCAGAGATTCCGAAGCATGATGTACATTCTAGCGAAGGCGGACGAATCGCGTAATTTCTCGCGCGGCATGGGTGTGGCGCGGATTTTGGAAAAGCCAATAAGAATATCAGGCAGGATTCATCCGGAAAAACGTTAGCGGCTACGCTCTCGGGGCGTACCCTCCTCATATAATGTTTCATCCCTACCCTCTCCTAGTACTAATGTGAAGATTTACACAATGACGGAGACTTGGCGTCCCGTACGCCTTGAGCCAGCTCATGAGAGGATGGAATATACGACGCCAGTTTGAAGCAGACCAAAAATCTCTATTCCTTCATATCGAAAAGCGCGTGGAATCCTGACGCTCAAGAACGCACAATACGACTAGCGTACACCAGTACGTTACCAATAATTATCGCTATCTAACCATTATAATAAAATTATCCAAGTCATTAACAATCCAAGTAACTAATTACCAAACCCTTTGATACTAACGATGTATATTATATAGTATACGAAATTTAGTTAAAGTGCGAAATCCAATATTAGTCAGGAATTCATTCAAAAACTAAAATTAAATAAGAAGATCCAACCACATCTAAATCATGTTCGTTATAATAATATCTGATTTTGACCACTACCATATATAATATATATATAATTACTCTTGCTTACAAAATTTTGGTACTCACATTAATAAATAAAATCACATATCCACTCATATCTTAATTAAAAGATGCTGATATCGTTACTCGTAACAATAAAACAAGAAAGATGTAAGTCAAGATTTGTATCTCTCTCGTGTCAGCTGACAAACAGATGATCTGAACGCGAATGTTAGTAACGGCATAGAGCCAAGAAAACACTGAATGAATTATGCTCCGAGCAAGGGCATCATATAACACACCATTCGCACAGGCAGCCAGAGCCCGTTTGCAGTAGCGAGGAGATTATGTGAGTAGCACGAGATCTGTACGATATGCTGCGGTGTATTGTATATTCAGATGTAGCATAGTAAAACGTAGAACTCCTCATCAATATGCAGCGTATAAAGCTATGACAAAAATATTCTATTTCTAAATTTAGGATGCTTTGGAAATTAACTGACTTATGACAAAAGAAAAATGTGCAAACGCTTACATAAATATCAGATACTATCAGTGCACTCGCACTTTAACGTTGTGATACCAGCAAAGAAAGAGATCGTCTTTCTAGAGTTGCTAAATAGAAGGGCGTGCAAAGCTAGGTTCCGAGCGGAGGGCCGAAAACAGGAAATAGTCTGAAAATGAAATGAAACCATAGAGAGATTAGTCAGTCGTAATATCCAAACAGACTTATCACAGTCAAGGATTAGCGCACGAAGCTGTATAAGACTGGGTAGCGCTATTCCCTAGCTATCGATAAGCAGAATCAGGAACCTGAGACCGACTGCCTTCTCCCAGCGAGCTGCGAAACGCACACAGTGCAGCTAAAAAAAACATGAATAAAAGAGAGAGACCCTATTGTTGCAGAAGGCGGTGAAAGGAACAAAGTTGCCCACTTTCGTGCCTCGAAGCTGTGCTTGAAGCTACCAAATGCCGACGGGTGAAACCGACGTCGCGACATTGCCTTCAAGATGAGTCTCAGCGTAGAGCCAAGCTAGGCAACAACGCGAGAGAAAATAGGTGCACTGGGAACCAAATTAAGACTGTCAGCAGAAACTCAAGTATAACAGAATTCAGAAATGGTTAAAGTTAATAGCCTTTAATAAGAGCGTTATTCAATCGAAATTATTGCTTCAAAACATGCCGGGCTATCTCTTCAAAGGACTATAAAACCAGCTGGGTGAAAAGTGCAATAGAAGGTTTATTATTAAGATTCAGAGGAAATAAATTTTGTTTAAAAATAGCACAAACACAAAATCACCCGCTCACACGCGAAAAAACTGGTAAAACAAGTGCGTCCTATCCAATCAAAATTTAAGCCAAATTAAAGTATCGCGATGAAGAACTACTACAACAATGATCGTATGTCACGAAAAACAAACAGCGAAATAAAATAGTAGATTTAGAGTATATGAACATGGAATTGTAAATTCATGCGATAAGGAGAATAAATCCTAATTTACAAAAATCAAAATGGTCAACAAAAGACGGGATGTATTTGAGTGAATAGAACCAAACAGGAAAACAAATATAAACGTCATCTACACCAAAGCAATCAGTAGCTTGAGCCATGATATAGATCTATAAATGATATAAATCAATAATTTTCATATTCTCACACAACGCATAATATAAAAAATCCAACTCGGAAAATTAAATACGAGAATCTATATTGAACTATTATATAGCTTCATTACTGGGACCTGAACACAGTACTAAAAATGATAAGAAATGAATAGAAACCATAGAATATAAATCGAATTAGATTAAATCATTTGAGCAGCAAGTACACTTACAAGAGCTCAAGTATGAGTAAGAAAATATGAATATAATAAATTAAAATAATATTAACAAAAAATAGAAACCATAAAATAGATATATTAATAAGTGCGAAAATGAATAATAATAGTAATGATTAAATGAATGAATTTATCATTGTGATAATGAGAATTATATAATATCATGAGATAATTAAAACTAAATATACATAAGAAAAAAACTAAAGATTGCAAAATACGAAAAATAAAATCACTCTATTTACAACCAATGAATGAAACCAAAAATTGTGTAAGCCAAGAAATTGGATCAGAAAATAGAAGGATAAAATGTACCACTACAGCACAAGCCAATACCTCGGAATAAATATAATCCTTTCAACAAAATGTCAACCCAAAAACAATGAAAAAAATGAACAAATAGAAATCAATGAACCTTTAAGTCATAGGGTAATCCACCAGATCGATTCCCTGACAAATTGTACAAAGGATATGTAGGCTCCCTCTAGTTAAAGAACTCTACAAATTAAATATGAAGAAAGAGTAGTAGTCCACAAAATCAAAAATATTTATCCAAGATCAAACTATGATTGCCTCCTATTCTCTAATAAATAAATACTTGACTCAGGACGTCAATTTTCAGCGTCGCAGAAAGAAATATCTCAAGCACTTGTGTGGATGAGACTAACATACGCTACGAATATAACTCGGCGAATTTGATTTACTAATCGGCTAACCCTTCGCCATTCATGAAATGTCCTTTAACACAGATTTACGAAATGGGATGGGGGGGCGGGGTATGCATACAATAATGGTATGGGACGGTGAGAGGAGGGGCGGGTAGGCAGCAAAGGAGCACATACCCCCGAATTCTTCGACAGTGCTGCACTCAGAACACTTCAACATTTAAGGTTTCCTGGATGACGATGCCGGGGTCTTAACAGTGGAGATATTAAGTACATTAGTAAGAAAATGACTTAAAAAATAAAGATTGTATAATTTGACCTGTATAAGATCTATGACCCACAATAATATAGATACGATTTTGATAGATTGTGGACTGTCTCAGCCTGTTAAACTAGACTGTCTAGTCTACCAATCAAAAAAGCGCCGTAGGATAATATGCTATATTATTGCTGCTAACAATCAAAATTGCAATCGTAATAGTATATAAAAGATATTAAATCGATCCTAGGATGGGCGTAAAGATAATTGTTATTATTAGTCGCTGAGGTAACACCAAAATTATATTAGGATAGACGTTTATAAAAAGTTTTTGACACCGAGAGGTGATCAAATTATTAAAGAGGCTTATTATAGATCAACAATTACAATAAATAAGACCATAATAATTGAATAGTATATGAGTATGGAATTTTAATATTAATATGAGTTTGTTAGTAGTGATTGAACTTTGTAAACGAGAAAATGGTAAATCACTGAAACAGAGTATGTATCTAGTATAAATGAGTTAATTACGGAAATAATCATGAAGATTGTAACCTACTATTATACTCTACTACCGAAAAACCACCTATATTATATATATATCAGAAATATCAAAATGAAACAATAAAAAAGAGTGGAAAAAGAAATTTTATTGATAAAGTATATACATAAAATAGATAAATAAGAGAACGAGACACGCATATCTAAAATTGCATGAAGAGTGCAGATAAAAATGTTGACTTCAAAGCAGCCTATATGGCCGTGTGTAAGTCAACTAGAATGCTAGCCACTAAATTGTTTCTTGCCATTGTAGATAAAATAGAATATACATAGGGGCCCACACATCAAAACTTAAGTCAAAGGTCCAATTAAACTTTATACTCAAGACAAAACAACTAGGACAAGACCGTACGCTATCAAGGATTAGCGCCACGAACGTTCTTGTCATAATTCTTTAACGATAATAGACACATACGTGTCAATCTCTATTTCGCCGCTTTTTCCCCTAGATAGACTTCACACAAAATAATACAGAATAAAATATAGTATGAGACTAAGATAATTAAATAATCTAATCCAGAATTAATTTCAAAGAAAGAGAAAATAGAATCAACACTAATAAGAGGTAAGGGAGTCACCTTAATAGGAAATGATCACGACGAATCTATACATGCAAAGAGTTACACGAACTTAAGATCAAAACCATAGCAGGGCGGTAAAGTTCTCACTCACTTCTCTAAAAACTGAGATTGTGACGCAGGCATTTAACTCGTGAGCACACTAATTCTCCTCCGAGTTAAACACTCAACAGAAACAGACATCTTAATCCAATACTGTCCAACATATATGCTAATATTCTACTCTAAATCTTATCCACATTTAGAAGTATATATTTTTGTCACACCCCCATTAGCATCTTCCAGACTTCATTCATGAGATAAACAAGGTGAATCCTGAGGCAACGAAATACGTCACAAGGCCTTTTATATTTGAGAAGAATGTTCTATGATATACTAACAACATGAAAGTACGAGAGAAGAAGAGTACACAAAATTCCCTGGAAAAGGTGTTGAATAGGTTAAGAAGTTATCGCACGCTTATAACTTAAACCCGAAAGATGCAAAATAGCCCAGAGCGGAATTAATTTATTGGGATATATCTTGACTAAGAGTAGGCAAGCGTGCACAACCTAACAGATAAAATTGGGGAATTTTAACATCCCAAACCCGAACACATCAAAGAATTAAGATCTTTCCTCGGACGCGTTATTTCTATCGAAACCGTCCTCTTATATATTTCAGCAAAATCAAAAGTTTCCTAAATCTATTCTTGAAACTTACCACAATGCGCAAACATGTCTGGTCATGCGTGAATCAATGAGCAGATTAAAGGCTTTCGAAATATTAAAAATGCTGGCTTGAAAATGCGTATCTACACACTATCCCGTACCGCGATCCTTCTAAATTACATAATTATCAATACCCACCCACACAAAAATTCGCATGCCAGAACAGTTATGGTTCCGTAATTCGGCACAGACTCAACTCTGCACGCTTATAATGACACTTTTATAGAGTTCACTAATCTTATGTCAACGCTACCACGAAAGAAATAGACGAAGACAAGTCAGCTTATTAATTTTCCATTGACAAACAGTTCTTCAGAAAATAAGTTACGGCAATATCGCATCAACAAAATAAAAATATGACAATAGAAACCAACTGACGGGAACTATTAAACAAATTAATCAAAGAACAAAAGACGATAAAGAACTAATCAATATCGGTGGACTAACAAAGGAAGTCTCAAAGTTACTTTAACTATTACAAAGGATTCTTTCAAAACATTTGGTCTAACTAAAAAAAGGAAAAAGAAAAATCCCTTAAGAGAGATTGGAAGAAGTATGATTAATAATGAGATCCAAATAATAATGGAAAGTGAAACACCTGAAACGCTAGCAGAAATATAAAAATCAAAACTGCTGCACCTACGAACACTTTATAAGATATCACCTGTGATGTTCCATCATTAAAGGCACCCACTAGACCCACTCTAGAAGTCGTAAACTCCCAACAGACTACACGTGGTCGTGCTCAAAATTTTAACAAACCCCTAACACAATAGTGACCAGAACTTTCTCCAGAATCAACGCTCCAGTTAACAGATGGCTAAAAGTAAAACAAAACACATCCGTCGCCGCTGGCGGTTAGCCACCTCACCAATGTAAGGTAAGAATAGAGACTTTTTAAATTGCTCGATTGTTAAACAAAAGAAATCCTTAAATAATCCACCTGAGAAGAGAAAGGACTAAAACTCAAAGGTGAGAATGAAAAGAAGCAGATTTTGAAATGAGAGAGAAAGAATCACAAAAATGAACGAATAAATCGCCAACTAAAAAAGTGCGAGTAATAGAGAAATGAATTCTGAAATACACGAATAAAATAACTTCAGCGATGTAAGAAAACTCATATGCACTTAAATAAAAACCGCTTCAGGAAAGAAGGTTAGCTACCTGCAATTAAGTAAAGTACCAGTTAGAGGAGATGAATACATTAATCTTATTGAAAAATGAAGCACACAGATTCTCTATATGATACATAAAGAAACAACGCTTTAGTCAATGAAAGATCAGAAAAAAGAAGAGAGAGAGCTCACTCTTCTGCGAATCCAAATTGACATTGAATTATGCCAGAGTCATTCTCCCTGAACAACATATAGACGATAATTATCGTATGACTGGCGATCTTTCAAGGACAGCCAAGATGGCGGATATCGCGCTGTCTTAACATGGGGATGAAACTCGAGGCTTCGTAGTTCTCAACGAGTGACATAAGACAGGAAACCCAGTAAAGCTGTCCCAATGTCAACAATAAACACAGACCGGACGACTAAACCCTATTTAACGCGAAAAATAGAAGAAGATTACAAAATTCAAGATTAAACTGTGACATATGAAATAACCAGTGGTATAGCATGATAAAAATGATTACAACGACACTCTCAGGGATGAGACTTTCACCGTGAGCAACCATATGGAGGCCTGTCCGCAGGGATAGTCACGGAAAGAAAAACCATGCGGTTAACAACATAATATAAAAATCATGGAAATAAGTCACACCGATAGTGATGGAGTATCCCAAAGGCCAAATCTAATCATCAGGTAAAGAGTGGAAAATGTCTACATATCTACAATTATTTGAAAAGTGTCTGTAACTGCTATCCACAACTCACACATAAACTACCACAGCGCGAAGCTGGCTACGCTCCTCATTCTCTGAAACTGCGCAAGTAAGGTAACTCATGAAAGATGATTCAACCAGTTTCGAGAGGGAACGATTGTCAGCTTGAGCAGGCAGAGATCAAAGGAGTTTGAAAGAGCGGGATCAACTATGTTATTCTTCAGGCAACGGACCCACGACAGCTCGCCCGAGCTCGCAGAGTTCGAGAGTGTCGCAGAGTCGTGCCCAGCAACGATCTAGAGACGATCGGATTGGGTGCAAGAGTGAATATCAGAAACGATTCCTGTAAACGGACTTGAGGAAAAACATAAGAGCACGGTCACTTATCTCCTCCAGAGTATCCAAGAAGCACGAGTGATTAATGCTGATATTGAAAACATAAGTGGGCTTGGACCCATACGCCACGAAGAACTCTCCGCCCTGACTCCGAGCCCCAAGAACTTAACTATATGGACCAGGAGACGGTTCGTTGCCCTCGTAATTTTTATGAAGAGTGCTACACAGGCAATATTTGCTGGGAAGAAGTCCCAAATAGGACAGAGAACGGGAGATGTAAACACTCGCGAGCCGAGAAATTCCCAGCGAACAGTCGATAGACGGCGGAAGAGATGTCGTAACACAGAATCACAATACGGCGCCGGGTGGAAAGGAGACTAAGAAGGTGAGATGGACTAGATGCTGAAGAAATGATGGCAAAAAGATACTATTCATATTAAATCCTGAGTGGAGTTGTGCCCGTTAACACTGAGCCGGTCAGGTGGACAACAGGACCAAACCAAGAAACGCGGAATATACAAAGTGGCGAGAAAGAAATGAGGAACGGAGAGAGGAAAATAAGCTCTGAGAAAATAAGAGATCTAAGCCACTTGGCTAAATGGTAATTAATACGAGAACAAGTGTTATAATGGTATTAATATTCATATTGTAAGTTCTTATTCACACACTAGTCCACAAGTGAATCAGAGTTATTCCAACACTGTTTCTTAGGCCACCTTGACCTCATGAATGTATATTGTCTCTATAGTATACATCTTGAAAGAGTGTAAGATCTCTTGTGAAAACGTTAAAACAGCGGCCTCACCCCTGTTCTCCGAGGCAGAGATCCTTGTTGCACTCGAGGCCACCAGTCTAGGGTGAAATTACGTTAGGGATCCTTGTAAGACAATAGCATGCAGTGTCTTAGAGGTAGCCTCTGAAGGATTAGGCTATTGCACAACCGAAACCTCAGAATTCACTAATGCAATTAAGGGACTCGTCAATATACTTACAATTCAATGTAACGAGATTGAATTGAACAGGCGAGTGTGCGAGATTAGGTGGTCACCTTTCCGAGAAAAGTGACCAAAACAACAGGGTTATGATTGGTGCTTGTCCTGAAAGGGAACGCTAGCCAAATCATGCCGAGAGTATTAGTTGTAGGATGTCGCGTCAAATCGTGAGGGTGCCACTAAAGTGCTGAGAGTCCAATCAAAGGCCGGCAGTTCGTAATTTGCGAAGGTATATGAGTGCTATAATTAAGTTAGTCTTGAATTCATAATAGTACACTATACAGAGTTGATAGAGACCCACCCATCTACTTATCCATTGTTAATGGAAATCATCTTTGTATGATTATCTAACTATCACAATAAACCAGACTACGAGGCAAAGTTGCTCTGAGATTACCTTTCCCCTTTTCTATGACGTCGAAGTGATTTCGGCCCATATATAATTAGCACTCCTAAGATATTATAAATACTATATAATATATATGTCTTAGCATTATATAAAATCAGACAATATTTATATATATAATATATAAATATTTCTGTATAGCTTATTATTGCTTATATATACTAATTATACCATATATATTAGACATATATAATATATATATATATTATAAATAATATACTATAAAAGATAAGGTAATAATATAATATAATAATATAATAATAAAAAAAAAAACTATACGATACAATAGGCTAACTAA
Organism: Trachelipus rathkii; assembly: GCA_015478945.1. Classification (NCBI taxonomy): domain Eukaryota; kingdom Metazoa; phylum Arthropoda; class Malacostraca; order Isopoda; family Trachelipodidae; genus Trachelipus; species Trachelipus rathkii. The sequence goes on from JABUQX010131768.1 coordinate 18,321, forward strand.
TATATATTAAAAATAAGTATAAAAATATATAGTATAAAAATATAAATTTAATAATAAAAATATAGCTATATATTAATAAATATATATATATATATAATTATATATAAGTTAATATTTAAATATAAGATAAGTAATATAATAATGCTACTTAGGCAATGAGTGTTTAATTAATCGCCAAAAGGAGCTTTTAATATAGAGTCATTAAAATGATATCAAAAACTATGAAATACGCTGCAACAAATCGTTGTTGCCACGGAGACGCCAGGCTTATGGTGTAGTCTATTAAGGTATTTAGAGTGATCAAGGGAGCAATGTTTAGAACCTAATGAAATAACTATACGTCAGACTACAATTATATTCATATATATTATATATTACTATAATTATTATTATAATTATTATTATTATTTTATTAGTATTATTATTTATATTATTATATTATTATTATTATAATATTTATTAAAATATTATTATATATATTATTAAACAATAAACCAGCATTTGTCTTTATATCATTTTAGCAAATGTTTCTAAGCGAAAAAACATTTTCCAAAGTTAACTCCGCAAGAACTTTGCATTTCGCTAGATTTTTTTCAGGAAACATTCTTAGGTAAGAACAAATTTGGTGCCATATATAGTGGGCTGAAAAATGGCAAAATTTTAATGGTCCATTTTTAGGGGGGGTGAAAATTGGGCTCTGTGAAGCAAAGAATGGACCCCACTCCTTAATATAATTTGCAAGATTTTCTAAGGCTCTTAAGCCCGAGAGTTTTACCCTAAACAATTTCACAAAGTTAATTCGAAAACACTGCAATTTCGCACAACTGGTTGTCAGACAATTCTTAGGTACAACAAATTATTGATCGCCGTTGGCAACAATCCACAAGCTTTCGTCACTAAGCGAACACAAGGTAAGTTTGACTTAGCTTACAACGAAGCTAAAATTAAATAATAATATAATATATAATAATATAAAATAATATAGAAAATAATAAATCAAATAAATATATAATAATAATAATAAATATGAATAATAATAATAATAATAATGAATATAATAATCATAATAAAATAAAATTTATATTATTAATTATTCATTATATTATTATTATAGTATTATATTTTTATATTATTATTGATTAGGAGTACATGCATTATAGACGTACATAAATGAAAAGAATGATAATGCAAAAATAATTAATTTGTGAAGAGGGGGATAGACGACAAATCCATATTCAATTCCGGTTATAAGTCAAAATTGTAGAAATTCTCAAGAAACTTTCTGTCGAGTTGATCATTGGCAGGGGATAGGGAACTAAAGTTTTTATGTGCAATAAGGTGATTTTGTTGAAAGGCATGATTGCGTATGGAGGAGTTTTCTGAGGTTGTGATAGGCAAACCACTTTTTTAAGAAACTCCCCAGTGTTTCGAGATCCTCGAGTAAAGTTGAAGACCTGTTTGGCCCAAGTAGTGAACATTGAAGTCCACATACTTTTACAAGTTTACTAATGAGGTCCTCATATGTAGAAGAAATTCTTTGTGAGGGAAAAAATTTAAAATACTATAGTTATTAATGGGAATTAAATTAAAGCGAGCAAAAAGATCGAATTGGATATAGTACGGTTGAGAGTTTTGACAAGTTGTGCGGTGGTAGTTCCGAAGAGCGGAGTCTTTGGATAGATAAGTTGTTATGGACGGTGGGAACTTGAAATTTAGGGCGAAAATTGTTATTAAGACAGTCGTTCATTAATTTTTAACAGTGTAGTGAGGAAGTGAGAAAGTGAGGAAAGAGGTTATAAAAAGGGAAAGGTGACAGGCATTGCATTTCAAGGTGGAAAGGCCACCATGAGGAGCATAACTTAAAAGCACGGAAAAATGAAGATAGTTCGTATTTGGATGAGAGAAACTAAAGAAATTAAGACCTATTGTAGTAGAGTAAGATTTTCTGCATTAAAAAAAAGTGGGGAAGAAACCATTGTTGAAAATAATTAGAGTGTCAAGAAAAGTTAAAGAGTTCTTTTGCATATGTTTGATAATAAAGAGGATGTTAGTGTGTTGGTTGTTATGGTAGTTTAACAATAGAGGGGCATGAAGGAGATCCCGAAATATAGCAAGACATTCGTCAACATAGCGTCTATAAATAAGGGGATTAAATTCATAGAGGCAGTTCTTTAGCCAAATTTGTTTATGAAAACATAGAAAAAAGCATTTGCTAATGATGTTCATTCGTTATATTATAATTTTATATTAGTTCATTTTATTTTTTGTGTTATAACAATATTATTTTATCTTAATTACTGTGCTGATGATGGGTAACGTTATATACCCGAAACGTCCATTATAATAATTTTTGCCCAAATTATGTTTCATCTATCTATCTATCTATCTATCTATCTATCTATCTATCTATCTATCTATCTATCTATCTATCTATCTATCTAAATATGTATATATATATATATATATATATATATATATATATATATATATATATATATATATATATATATATATATTGGACGGAGGCAAAATATATACTCTATTTGAAGTTCAGATAAAGTTAAAAAATAAAGACAAAAGATGAATTTAGTCAGAGTGATGAGAGAGAAAGTCTGAGACTCTAAATTTGGAACAAGAAAATAGACCACATCGTTTGGAGAATAAGGTTTGAGGGAGCTAGGCGAGAGGCTAGAGGAAAGTCAAAGATGAAATAAGTCTTTGTTATATGGCCTAGCAAAATCATACAGGATGAATAAAATGAAAGTAAATAACTTAAAAAATGCGGAAGGATAGAAAATGCTGGCAGAGGAAATAAATTAGAGATTAACTAGTAATGAGCAGAAGATGAACAAAAATTTTTATCAAATGAAAAAGCAAGAAGAATGATCACCAAGAAAGTGAAGAAGTTTCTGCTTTACAATCAGAAGATGAAATGGAGGAAGAAGTTCCTTATAATCCTAAGAACCTGCCACTGGGTTGGGATGGAAAACCTATAATAGGTATTAGAGGAGTAGGAGAGTGCCATAGGATAGGGGAAGAACAATAATTGCGCCAATATATAAGGGTAAGGAAGATTCTGGTATTTTTGAAAATTACATTGGCATATCCTTGATAAATCATGTAGTAAAGGTATATTGAAGAATGATAGAGAGAAGACTGAGAGGGAGGATGAAAGCAAAGTTGAGAGAGAAGCATCATGGATGCAGGAAGAATAGAGGAGGAACGGATCTGGTCTTTAGTTTAAGATAGATTGTACAGAAGATGTGGGAATTCAATATTGGGGTGAGAGTGGCCTTCGTGGATTTACAAAAATCCTTTGATTCGGTACGAAGAGATAAGTTGTGAAGATGTCTTGAGAAGGAGGAGGAGGAGGAGGAGGAGGAGGAATAATATGGAGTGTCGGGGAGAATGATAAACGTAATTAAGAGATGTTACAAGGTGTGCATATACAAGATACGGGACATCAAAATGAGAAGTGGTTTCAGGCGAGGACGGGGATGAAGCAGGGGAGTGTGTTATCACCGCCGTTTTTTATTGCGTACTTAGAAAGTGTTTTAAGTAATTTTAAAGCCGGATGGGACAAGGACAATGAATGGGGTATTTTATTATACGTGAAATGCGACTATCGGTTTCAGAAATCCGGAATAAAATACGAAAGAAGAATGAACGTTTTTTGGCTACTTCTGACGCATCAGAATGTGCCCTGCGAAAAGAGTCATTTTCGAGAATATTTTGACGCCCATATTGATATAATGCGGAGAGTTGAACAACAAACACAGTTACAACACAAGAAGCAAAATACAGCAGGAGATGGGGCATTTTAGGTTAATGCTGGGGAGAAAGGATAGAAAGAGATAGAGGTGAGGAAAGAACATATGCTCAGAGAAAGAGCAGAGCTGTGCGATGAGGCAATAATAAATGGTCCCAGCTTGGGGTGAAGCTGGACATCTGGAAGGGATGGGAGGGAGGGTAGAGTGAGTGATATGAGGTGTGGGGTGGGTTTCCGCACCCCGGCCGGCTCGAGGCATGTTGCGACCGGAGCGGCGCAGACGAGGTGAAGGTGGAGGAGGTGCTGGCGACGCACCGCTGAACATCATGCGGAACTGAGAATTGTATTCCACCAAGACAGATGAAGGGGCCACTGCTGTGTTTCATTCACTGTCCATCCATCACTCTCTCCTGCACTGCTGCTGCTGCTGCCTGCTCACTACTCTCTATATATATATATATATATATATATATATATATATATATTTATATATATACTCTCTCTCTCTTTCTCTGCCTCTGCTCTCTCTTTCTCTCTTTCTCTCTCTCTCTCCTATATCTATATATGTATATATATATATAAATATATATATATATATATATATATATATATATATATATATATATATATATATATATATATATATGCTTATATAATATGGTTTTGTGATCATTTTCACACATACTTATACCATATATATATATATATATATATATATATATATACTTCTCTCTCTCATATATATATATATATATATATGTATGTATATGCTATATGTAATATGTATGTATATGTAATAATAATGTGTGTGTGTGTGTGTGTGTGTGTGTGTGTGTGTAATAATAATGGCATGGCAG
>JABUQX010131769.1:2500-12500 GCA_015478945.1 Trachelipus rathkii
AAGCGTTTTAAACTCTTCCGGACCGAGCGTTAAAACGGCTGTGATAAACTTCAATTTTAAACTCCATTGTTTTATGTATTAACAAATACTGAAGATATGTGTGTGTGTGTGTGTGTTTGTGTAGGTGTGTGTGTGTTTATCTGTCTGTAAGTGTGAAATGGTGTGTGTGTGTTTTTGTGTGTGTCTAGGTAAAGCAATCAAACTGATAGATTTTATCATAGAAATAAAATATAAACAAAGTTACTTAATTATGAATGAAAAATATTATAATAATAAAAATATAAATAATAAATTAATAATTTATAAAGTATATTTTAGGGTTACAATTTACATGTAGTTTTAATACAAGAAATTATATATTAGAATTCAGAATAAATAATAAATATGGAAAGAAAAATAATTATAAAAGTGAAAATTAAATTATAAAAATTTTATTTGTAATTAGATTATTAATTGTTTTTTAGTATTATTACTATTTGAAAATTTATGCATATAAAATTATAAATTGTAAAAGATAATATGGATATAAAGTATATTATATATCATATTATGAATATAAATATATATTAACATACCATCAACACAACAATATTATATATTAGAGTATTTATAAATACAATTATTAAATGAAGGATATATGGTATGACAATTAGGTTATTATGATTTAATAGATATATGATATATTATTGTATATAAATAACAATAAAGTTATTTTATATAAGTAAGATAATACAGGTTTATAATATAATATATAATACAACTATTAGTAATGTCACGACTATAATATATATAATATAGTATAATTACGAGTATATATAAATAATAATGTATCATATTATATATATATTAAAATTATATATATATATTATATATAAAATAATATATATATTATAATATATTATATATAATAATATTAATATATAACCTATAATTATATAAAGTAATATATTATATATTATATATATAATAAATAATAGTATATTATATAGTATTATATATTATAAATAAATATATAATAATATATTAAACTATATAATATATTATATATATATATATATATTAATATATTATATAAATACTAATTATATTAAATTAAGTAAAGTAATATATAATATTAAATATTATATATAATATACAAATATATATATATATAATATATAAATATAATATTAAGTTATATTAATATAATATATATTATAATATTAATATTGAAATTTAAAATATAAAATAATAACTTAAAATAAATATCTGCTCATATAATATTAAATAAATTAATTATTAATATAGATATATATATTAATTATAATATATTATATATTAAATAATATATATAATTAATAAATAAATATTAATTATATATAAATATATAAATATATATAATTAATTAAATTAATTATATAGTTTAATACTATATATATATATATATATATATTAGAATAATATAATATTATTAATTAATGATTAATATATATAATATTATTATAGTTAATAATATAATTATTAATGATATATATATATATAATAATAATATATTAAATAAGTATATATAAGTATATAATAAATATTAAATATAATATTAATATAATATATATAAATATATTTAAAATAACTATATATAATAATAAGAATATATATAACATATATACATATAGAAAAAAATAATATTAAATATAGTATATAAATATTATATATTATATATAATTAGTAATATATAAATATATATTATAATTATATATATAGTATTATTATATTAACATTATATAATATATTAATATATGATATTATATATATATATAGAATATATATTATATATATAATATATATAGTAGTATATATAATATATATATAATGAATATAAGTTAAAGGTAAGGGTATTGGGGAACCATAAACTTGGGCTAGGGCAATATCTGAAAATCTTTGGGAAATATTATTGTTTCGGCGTGGGTATTTAATTTTTAATTAAATAATAATTAATAATAATTAATAATAATGAATTAATATAATAATAATGTATAAATTAATATATAAGAATAAATATAAATGATTATTAATAAATAAATAATAATAAGTAACGAAGATAACAATTAATTAAAATAGCATAGTAGGTAAGATTACAAATAAAAATAACAAGAAATAACAAGTAAGATAATACTAAAGTATGGTAATATAACAAGTAATAAAGATAAATGTACATATAAGAATATAATCTAATAATATAATAACTAATTAATAATTATAATAAATTGATAAAAATTAAATATATATAATAATAATATAAAATTATAAATAAAATTATATAATCATTTCACATTTATATATATATGTATAATATATAGTATATATATATATATATATATATATATAATATATAGTATATATATAATATAATATTAAATAATAAATAATATTGTATAAATATTTAATTTATTATATATAATATATATTAAATAATATAAATTAAATTTAATATATTATATATATATAGTAATTAATATATATATAATATATATAATATAGATATACTATATATTAAAGTATAATAATATAATATAAATATATAAATATATATAAATTTAATATATATTAATACATTATATTATTAATATATAATATAATATATATAATATATATTAAATAACATAATATAAATTTATAATATATATGGTGTGTGGTTGGGCTCTAACTGATGTTTTATAGAGGAAGTATAATATTATATTTTATGAGAGGAAAACCATAAATACCTACTAACTCTCAATACATATATAAATTATAAATGTCATTAATTAATGTGACTTATATTTTTAAAATCTATTATAAAATAAATGATATAATATTATTTTAGTATAACATTATATAAAATGAAATATATATGTTGTAATATAATATAAGGAAATTAGAATTAATATATATATTTTCTTGATGAAATAATTAAGATATGAGTACTTTTTATATAACTTCCTAATAGATACTGAAAAAGAAGATGTTGAAGCTGTACATTATTGTTTATTTTGCTTTTGAGCCATTAATAACATACTAGAGACCCACTATTATAATATCACTCATAAGCTCAATTGATAGGAAACAAAGTATTATAATAATTTTTATATCCTTAATATTTTTTTCATCAAAAATTCTTTCAGAGCTTTTTAAGAATATGAACGGTAGCGCCTAGATTAAATATAATATATTAATAATAACAATTCTATATTATATATAATAATATTATATATACTAAATATTTAATTTATATATATTATATAGAGAGAGTACAATAATTTATTATAACAATATATAATATATATATATTATTAATATATAATAATTATTAAAATATATATAAATTTTTTATATATAATAATATATTAAGTGTATTTTTATATATCTGGAGGAATGTAGCACTAAGAGTAGGATCATAATATGTAACGTGCAGATGTACAACGTAATCGCATATTACTATAAACATATATAGAATTTATATTTTTTGATTTTCTAAACTATATTATTAATTTAATTTAAAAGGATTAATTTAACACTTCTAGATCGATCACAAGTCTCAGAACGCGCTAACAAGATATCATTATATTACATAATCGTCTTACATTATTAATTAATATATATTTATATAATTTATATAATTAAGTAATATTATTGTTGATATATTTGGGCTACTCTGATATCATGAAAGGGTAATATTTATAAAGTTTATTTATGATACGAAGAAATAGATTATTAATTATTTATAATACATTTATATATTTATATTGTTATATATATATAATTATATATGATATTTAAAAATTATAGTATTATAAAATTAAATTCTTAAATTATTCTATATATACAACATGTTTATTTATATAAAATTAATTTATAATATAAAATAGTTATAAAATAATATTATTATATAATATTTATCATTATAAAAGTTAGATAATTATATATTAAATTATATTTATATTAATTATTTTTATATAATATATTATTATTATTATCATATAATTAGATAAGTATATAGTATATAATAAGTATATCAGTAAGTATATTTAATAGATAGTATGTTAAAGTAAGAGTAGAATACGTTAAGTATATAATTAAATTAAGTAGAGTTATATAAGTGATATTATATAAGTTAAGTTCATATACAAGATTAAGAGATAATCTAAATACTTAAATGAGTATCAAACCTAAATTACACTATATATCAAAAATATGAGACTTATGTATTAAATACTAAGTCATCACTATCAAAGAATACTAAATCTGTTAAGTATAGTATTTTAGTTATTATTGTATATATATATATATTATATATATTATAGATGCAACTGCTCCACTATAATGTATCAACGCTTAAAATTAATTAATATAATACTATACATCTATATAATATATATAATATTAAAATCAGTGAGTAAACTATGAGAACGCCTATTTTAAGACCTTAAACTGGCAATTCGTAGTAAAAATGTAACTTTGTGAATATTGGTATTTTTTTCGTTAGTACCTGATAGTTGGTATTATATATTATTTATAATATAATAATATATAAATTAGATAAATAACATAATTATAATTTATTAAATAAATAATAAGTACTTTATAATTATATAATTAATATTCAAATTAATTGTAACATTTTAATACTAATAAAAGAATTATAGTATAATTAATAATGAATTAAAATATACAAAAAGTAAGATATACTTATTTCGACATATATAGTATAAGTAATTGATATATATATATAGGTATAAATAATATTAAAAGTAAATAATTGATATAAGTAAATAAATATATAAATAATAATATAAAGAAATATGAATAATATTAATATAATATAATAATTAAACATTATAATTCACGATTAATAATTAAAAAATAGATAAATAATAACTAGATAAATAAAAATTAATAATAATTTCAAAATATGCTTATATAATTTAAATTCATTTCACCGCGAGTAACTATAGAGTTACAATAAATTTAAGTTAAATATAGGTTGTAGTAAGGTTTATAGTAATAATGATATACATATAGGTATATATATTAATTAAAGTATTTTATTATATATTATTGAGTATTGTGTTGATCTGTGATATATTTTCTACATGTTGTACAGTAAATGTATTTTAACTAAATATCTTGATGGCTTTGAAATAATGACTATTTATCAAGAAATAAATGTATGAGTGACAATATTGAGATATTAACAAATTTGATTTCAGATTCTTGAAAAGTGTAATTTCTTCCAGTGGATGAGAAGTTCAATACACTTACTATCAAACACAAAGCATAAAGATTAGGTTCATATATTTTCCATTAAGAAGAAATTCCGGATTATAAACGTTTTCTTTGTTGCGCATCTAAAAAAGCAGTGGTAAGAAGAAGCTAATTCAACTCTTGAAATTTGAATATCTACAAGTATTAATATTTTATAACAATTTAATATACTAATTTGTTCAATAGTACAAGAAATTATTATATTTTCTACAAAAATACTCAATCTACTAATACCAGCTAATTTTTAATTATCTTCGAATACCTATTAGACAAAATATTAAGTGAAAAGAACAATTACTTTATTTTCTTATACTGCAATAAACCAGGATAATATAAAAGAATTGAATTTATTTAACTAAATATGAAAAAATCCTAAAATATTTCTTTTACACAATTTCTTAATTTTAAAATCCATGATGCAAGAACAGTTTTTGCCGCAAAAATAATTTGTGAGAAATGATTAATTTTTAAATTTAACTTCTTGCAATGCTATTAAAAAATTATAATACGGGTAATGAGCAGTTTATCTTTATCATAAAACTAATCAAAAAAACCACAATAAATAAAGACTCCATTATTATGAAAGTAGAGAGGAAATAAATAAACGAAGGAAGATAGACTTTCTCTATAAAAGAGTGTGATACACGCGATTAAGTGATATACTGTGAATAAGCTAAGCTTAATAATCTTCAATCACATACTACATAACAGGTAAATATAATTGTTATCCATTTTTTAATATTAAATCCGTCATTAATTGGGGACTTAATATTCTATTATAGTAACTAAACTATATCAATATATATATATATATATATATAACTATAATTAATAAATATATATATATATATATATAATAAAAATAATATCAATAATAGAACAATAATAATATATTAAGTATAATATATATATATAATATATTATTAATTATATATATTATAATATTAACAAATTAATTATCTAAGGTCTCGGACTCCGGTCAAAGGTCATGTATTCATATTCTATACCCTATACGCTACACTAGCAATACACGATTCATAGGTGAGAATAAAAAAAAAACATATAAAAGGAGCTAAGTAATAAATATATAATATTATCTATACTAACTATACATAATACCTAGGGGGAAATGGATTTTGTGGCATGAAACATATGTAGAAAAGAAAACGAGAGAGCCAGAGATAATTTAACGCGAAAAGCATTCGATATAAGGATACTGTTTAATCTTTTCGAGAGAGTGTGATGGCTAATACAACACTGAGAGAGAGAGATGTAAATTACGACACACCAACTAGAGAGCGGATAATCTCAGAAATTACCCAACTATATAAATTCAATTTTTTCTTCTTTCCCTCACTTCCTGCTTTTTCTGTCAATAATATGGGCTATTAAAACAGTTTTACTTTTTAATACGCGTATATAGCAATATAAAAAATATTGCTATTGATTCAAATGCATAAATTAAAATCGAGAAAAGGCTAACTTAGTTTATATGATGATGCTAAAACTTTTCTAAAACGAGGAATCCGCAAGCAAGTTAATTAGAAAATCTATGAGAAAATAAACTTAGTACTCACCGAACAAATTGGCGGGGGCTTGTCTATGGTAAGGCAATCATAAAAAACACTTAATTACGAGATTTGAATACGTACAAATGTTATAATACGACGTATTTGTGGACTATTATCCTTATAGAATAGCCTTTAATATATTAATGTCAGATTCTTAAATATTTTGATTTAAAAGATGTCCAAAGTGATTGAGAGACCCTGTCTCTAAACAACCTGCAAAAATTAAAAACTAAAAAATATTGAATATGTACAAAAATATGAGACTATTTATTTTATGTTATATTTATTTATATAAATATATATATTAGTTTTTAAATATATTAAAAATTTTTATAATTAATCAAAAATTGTAAATTTTCTTTCTATATTCTCTTTATCTTTGATTAAAAATTTTTATTTGTAACTTATATATATCAGCTTTAGTTTAAGACCCTCACCAAACTTGTAATATCTTAATTAAATTAAATATTTCATATTTCTTTTTTTCTACATTCATCAATAGAAATTTCTTCTGCACTCTCCCCCCACCTCTTCTTCTCTCGTCACTTCATAAAAATACTTCTCTATATCTCAATCTATTTAATATAAACTATAATTTGTGCGACTAACCAAGCATAAAAATCCTAATAATTTCTATCCTAAATACCTTAAAGTCTCTATACTTCAATTCATCTCTCTTCTATTTCTATTCTATTATCAATCTATTTATCCGCCTCACATCTTTTATCTGTTTTTCCTGTTCTCCATCTATTTCAGTCTTTTCTTTTATGTCTCCATTTATAAGTTACTTTACATCCTTATCCCCTACCTTATTTTCGTTATTAAAATCCTTTCATTTACTTACTACTCTTCCTATCCTTATTCTTACCCTCTACCTCGATCTCTCTCTAGGTGATTATTATTCTATTTCTCTATCTTGAATAACCTTAATCAGATGCTACATAAATATACCTATAGATTAATGTATATTTTTTATTTTCATTTCTTCTACCTTTACGTACTTTTCTGAGTTTATCTATCTTTGTCCCAATTAGTAATTTATTTACGAAACTAACACCTTTCCTGGTAATATACCTAATACTAACGAATTATTCCAATGCTATCTGTCTTCCGCGGTAGCGATAAGTTTTTTCATTTTTTCACCAGTATTTTTGTTTTTAGGTAACCCTAAGGGGTATATCTAGTATGAGCTTGCTTTTATTCAGTCTGGAACGATGTCTTAATCTGTTCACTTCGCAGTAGACATAAGTTTCATGGATAATCTTAGTTTTTGTAAATAAAAAGATATCTTAGTAAATCTCAAGTGTGTTGGAGCTGAGATAGGAACCGCGTGGTATCATTGCTATTAGCAATTCGCAGGAGAGTGGGCACAAATACGGTCTCATGACCCAACCTGTTTTGATTCTACAAGATAAGGCTTTAAAAATTTATTTTTCTTATAACGAGTTGGGTAAGTAGCGAAGCTTAGGAATTGGAGTATTCCTCACACAGATTAGAAAAAGAAAGATACGAATAATAAAACAAAATGAATTCACCTCTATAAAACATTATATGTTTATTAAACATTGTTAAGATTTTAAGTAGAGAGAAAGAAATTTATTAAATATCAAATAGCTCTATGGAGATACCAAATCCAATTTAATGCTTTTGATAAATGATTCCGAACGTATTATGCCAAATAACTCGTGAGTGGCAAACTCGAAAACACTCCCGTAAAACATTAAAGCGCGTTTTCCAATCACCCCCATCCAGTACTTTTTATGATTACCTTTCCTCTCCAATTGTTATATTATAATTTTTATTTTATATATCATTATTATGAAAATATTAATGATTTAACTACGAATAAATGTTAACAGCAAAGTTTTAAAACAGTATAGGGTTGTTATGCTAAATTTCGAAATAAGCATATAGTTGAATATACATGTTTCAGTAAAAAATATGCGTATTGTTTCCCCGCAATTATTAGCCAGTTTTGGAGATTTTATTAGTCAATACCTCTGCTATCTCTTCTTTCCTTTCACTCTCTCTCTTGCTCTCTCTCTCTTCCTCTCCCTCTTCTCCTCTCTTTTTTTCTGCTCTGCAAATATATATTTTATAGTATATCAATTATATATATATACATATATATTATAGTATATATTAGTATTATATATATATATATATATATATATATATATAATATATTATATATACTATATATATATATGATATACTATATATAGAGGTAAGGTATATATATGTATATATATTTATATATATAATAGGTATACTATATTATATATATATATATATATATAGTATATATAATATATATATAACTATATATAGTATATATAAACTATATATATATATATTAAGGGAAGAAAATATAAAGGAAAATCCATTAAGACTAAAGTAGGAGTATTTAATGATAGCTTCCAATAGAAAAAGGACTGAATAGAGCAAATAAATAAGGGATTGGGAGTGCAATATTTAAGGTCCAAATTAGCCATTTCCTTCGAAGTGTCTTCACGTATCTGCTAACAAAATCATTCAACTCTCTGTGGGGGGCGACAGAGGGATTCTTCTTTAATATCTTTAGAGGCTCTTCTTCTCCTTCTCTGTCTTAACACCATTAAAAGTTCCTATCTCTTCTTCGCCGCCACTCTCCTCTCGATCTATCTCATCTCTATAATCTATCTATCTATCTATGCTGTTGCCCTCTCTCTCATATTCTATCTATCTATCTTCGTTCCTAATTCTTTCTTCAATTTTTTTTTCTCTCTAATATAATCTTACCTATTTATCATATTTTATCAAATCTATCGTTTCTATCGATCTAATTCTTATGTATGTATGTATGTATGTATGTCTAAATCTATCTATCTATCTATCTATCTATCTATCTATCTATCTATCTATCTATCTATCTATCTATCTATCTATCTATCTATCTATCTATCTATCTATCTATTTCTTATATATGACGTATCTATCTATCTATTTATCTATCTATTCTATCTATCTCTATCTATCTATCGTATCTATCTATCTATCTATCTATCTATCTATCTATTCTATCTAATCTATCTATCTATCTATCTATCTATGCGAACTATCTTCTTTTTTCTATCTATCTATCTATCATCTATCTTCTATCTATCTTA
>JABUQX010131770.1:0-5000 GCA_015478945.1 Trachelipus rathkii
ATATATATATATATATATATATATATATATATATATATATATATATATATATATATATATATATATCCTTTGGCTGGAAAAGGCTGCCAAACTCCACCGGGATTGTGTAATAATAAAAAGTCAGGATCAAATTAAAGGGTCGACATGTGCCGATACGCTGCGTTCGAAAGTATGGAAGTGGAAAGAAGTTGGAAAAATAAAAAAAGGAAGTGTTCCATCCAGACATGTAAGATTGAGCATAGAGGTCAAGTATGGTATCATGGAGCTGAAAAAGAGAAAGGATGAAAGCGTATGGAAATGCGAGTCTTACGAACCCTCCTCAAAGAAGAGAGTATGCGACTGGAGAGATCATAAGACCAGTGTGGGTTTTAATAACGACATTACAACGAGAGTGATGCAACAATTCAACTTGCATAAAGAGTGATTGGTGAGAGTTAGCACGAGCGGAAGATTTAATAACAAAAAACGCCCTAGACTCGTCCCTCTCAAAGATACCTGCGTGATTGGAATCGTCAAAGACATTGGAAACATGTTTCTTACAAGAACACCTCTATAAAGATCAAATAGCTGCATGGGGTGGTAAGGAAAACTTCTAAGCCAGCTCAAAAAACCCACTCTCTTCGAAGCTTCTTTAGTAAAAAGGATGATGTGTTCCTTCCAAAAATGATCAGGCCAAAAATAAACACCAATAGTATTAAGGACAGACGAAAGTTTGAAGTGTGTTTTTCCAAAAAAAGATGTTTTAAGTGTGTGGAAGACTATGTCGATTAGATAAATAGAAGAACTGAGATTTTGAGGGATTGAAAACAGCCATGTGCTCTCTGATCCAATTAGAAATTCGATAAAGATCAGAGGTTAGTTCTTCAAAGACATCCTCCTAGCATCTGTTATTTGGTGTTGGTTTGAATGTCTTTCAAAATGACGTGTTAAATCAACGGCATGGGAGTGTTGAGGTGATGAAGTGATGGCTGTTACGGTACGACCGGAAAAGAAATCGTAAAATCGTGGAGAAAGATAAATTCCGAAAGAGAAAATCTTAGAAATCAAAGATTCACACCAGACTCTATCAAAAGCTTCAGCAAAAGATTCAGGAAAATGCCGAAGCGCAGAAGATCAAAAATCTGAGAGTAGAGGATAAAGATCGCCAGTAGGGTGATATTGGTGATCTGAGATAAAGTTTGAAGATTTAAGATGTTTCCAAATCTTCCCCTTAAAATAGATTCGAAAACCTTGGAAAGTACTAAGAATAGAGCAATAGGATGATAGTTAGAAAGTTGAGATAGGTCTCACTATTTCGGCACAGGCTTAATAGGGCATCCTTTCAGAAGGAAAGAAAGGTTAAAGTTAAGAACAAACAAAATAATTTAACAAGGAAGGTTGCAAGTTCAGAAATACATGTTTTAAGAGCCACATATTGGATACCGTCAGGACCTTACCCCTTCTTATTATAAAGATCAGAAAGAACAGAAATGCCCATAACTAGAAGAAATTGCAAAATTAGGCATGGATGAGTTGAAACTTGGAGGGAAGTAGAGGAGGAGGAATGGCTCTCCAGTATCTTCTAAAGTGGAATTAGAGGCAAAGAGCGAAGAGTTTATCTTTAGCAAAAGGTAAGTCAGCGGCAGTGCGATCGGAAGAAAAAAAGAGGAGGGAAGAGGAATTTTTAATATATATATATATATATATATATATATATATATATATATATATATATATATATATATATATATATATATATATATATATATATATAATATTTATTTTTATATATATATATATATATATATGACTTATAATAATTTGATGTAAATTATGCATTGCAGAACAGCTATTGCACATTCATAATAAGGAGCAAAAGAACTAAACGTACATTCAACCCTCAAAAGTTTTCGCACGTATGCAAACTCCGAACCAATGGCGGCTACAAATAATAACCTTCTAAATCAATTACATCATCTCGACTAGTGTCTCGTAATAAACATTTACGTAGTAATTTATAGATACTAATTGAAAAGCAAATAAGAATATGGAGAAGATGGAGGCGTCGGACGCTTCTGCTTCCGGCTGACCTAATAATATAATTAAATTAACCCTGAGAGCTGCAACGCTTCGCAAAATGAATTTATGGACCAGAGAAAATATAGCGAATATATCAGTCTGGGTTGTAAATTTAAATATAAGTGGAATCACATATACTGTAAGTATTATTATTATTATTATTATTATTATTATTATTATTATTATTATTATTATTATTATTATTATTATTATTATTATTATTATTATTATTATTATTATTATTATTAATTAGAAAGGATCCTTTGATGAAAAGTGGATAAGAAGATAAAAATAGACTTGGTAGGGGTATTCGAAACCCTATACAGGATAAAAGAAAATCTGAAGATGATGTATATATACTGTAAAGCAGACAACTGCCGAGTAGACTTTGGGATAAAAGAAATACTGTAAAAAAATTTCAAAAAGAATTTTTTCATTTATTTTCTTATTAGAAAATTAATTTGGTGACGTTAATATCTTATATAATAATATCTTATATCGATGTTCTGATATTTTTTTTGCATTGTAGATAAAGGCAATGAATGGAAGTGAGATATTGTGCAGTACTGAAGGAGTGTAATCAAGAGATGCGTATGAGAAGTCGGTGAAGGGGCCGAACGCAGTCAGACAACTGATTCGAACATTTTCAGAAAGACAAAACCAAAATTAAATCTTCTTTCTCGGCTTCACATCTCCTGATGGAGAAAGAGAACTCCTGATGGGGGAGGAAGAGAATTTACACCAATAAACCTGACATTTTTAAAAGAAAGGAAAACCTATAAGATTCTCTCCCGAGGATCATCCTTTTGTCTCTTATACCAAAATTAAATGCTTATCCCTTCTGTTTCTCACATTAAATAATAATAATAATAATAATAATAATAATAATAATAATAATAATAATAATAATAATAATAATAATAATAATAATAATAATAATAATAATAATAATAATAATAATAATAATAATAATATATTGTGAGAGGCAAATGGGGTTTCCCACCTTCGTGTTTCATACGTCACCACAAAATAAATAGAAAAATAAACAAGTTAAAATAACGAAGTTATCAAACAAGAAAGCTAATAAAAAAACATGCAAAGAGAGAAAATAAAAACATTTGTAGTCTTTGTGAGGACAGAATGCTCTTTGTTGCACTGCTTTTAAGAGGCTCGAACGAACATGAATCAACATCAAGGACAAACGTTCACGCACACATACGTACATCCTCACACACACACGCATACACACCACACACACACACAGACACACACACACACACACACACACACACACACACACACACACACACACACACACACACACACACACTTTTCTTTCAAGCATCACATTTTGTTCTTTTCTTCTTTCAACGCACTCGCTTTTCATTTTCTCCCACAATATACTTAATGGCGGTACACACACATTCGGTATTCGTCGAACTTTTCGACAAACATTTTAAAACGAATAATTGTGGATGGATTTCATTTGATGAATGTTAGTTATTCGGACTTGGTTTGCTATATACGAAATGATTTCCATCACTTTTACACGACGTTATTTATCACACTATAAATGTGTGAATATTGGCAAGGAATACATTCTAAAAAAATTGAATTGCAAAGCCCACCAAAATGATTTCATAATTGTAATTCCTTCGATAAATATTTAATGTTTTTTCTTACTTATTAATGGAGTGATGAACATGATAGCAGCTCGTATAAAAAAAAATAGAACCTTATTAAAACTTTTCTAACTCACTTTGTACTGGTTAAAATTCATAAGGCTAAGTGCTCTGCAGACCACATTCAGTATTCTACTGTTTATAAGGACAGTTTTTTTTACTGTTGCATTTGTGAGGTGGCTTCACAAGTAGGAAAAATCCTGCACAAGTTGATGGGACAAAATTATGATGCTCATTCGTGGGAGGTTGGATCGACTTACATAAATTCACTGCGCAATTCATTAGTAAAAAGAGTAGAACGTGTGAAGCCATCGACGCGGGTCGTCAATTAACTGATCCTAAAATGGAACCTAGCCTATTCACTGCCAGTAAATTTTCTTACTGGCGTGTTTTTTCCTGACTGTCGCAGGAAATTAACTGCGTATGCAGCCACCTCCCATCCATTATTGTTTGGTCTAATTTCATGCAGGTAATAACCGCTCTTACAAACAGAGAAACATTGGCTCTGGAGACTTAGCCTTTGTTAGAAGAACCGGCCAATTACTTTATACTCCTCACGACCCTAACGTACTCCTGCGGCTAGTGTAGTACAGGTTAAGATGATTTTATTTCAACTGTTTATATATATTATGGTAAATGTAATAAAAATTGTTAATATACATAATAGCAGGTTAACTATTGGTTCATAATCAACAAAAGTAATTATTCAATTTTAAATGTATTTCCGTCACAAAAATATGACACACGAACAAATCTAAGGGGGGTTCTTTCCCACGTATTTACCCCGATCCGTGGGTGTCAAATATGTGGGAATGTTTAGCAAAAAGGTAAATGTTAAAAATTGGCTTAATATAAAAGAAATCTATCACATTTTCTATATTGGTGGTTATAAATAATTACCAAATATTATGAAAAATCCTTTATAAATTTTCATTTACCATACATATATATATATATATATATAGTATATAATATATATATAATATATATATATATATATGCATCTAAGTATAATATATATTATATATATATTTGATATATATAGATATAAATTAGATATTATATAAATAAATATAAATATATATTTATGTATATATTGATATATTAGTTATAAAAATTGAAATAATGTGAAACACATAATATATATATAATATATATATATATATATTTGCGTTCATACTGGGAAGATCAGTGATCCCATTAAAAGGGGAATCGAATATTACCCCTCCCCTCCCCTCCCATCTCCGTCATTCCCATTAA
>JABUQX010131770.1:15000-19588 GCA_015478945.1 Trachelipus rathkii
TGTCCTGCCGAGTTCTAGCCACCTAGGGCCGCCCTCATATTCTGCCGCCCTAGGCATTTGCCTAGTTTGCCTAGCGGTTAAGAGGGCCCTTTAATTATATATATATATATATATATATATGTTTATATATAATATATATATATATATATATATATATATATTATATATTATAATATATATATATATATATATATATATAGTAAAAAACTGCAATAACAGCAGATTCTAAATAGAATAAAATAAGCAAAAATAAATATAAAAAATGGTAACGTTTTCGGTACAAAAATCTCTCTTTAGGCTAAAAAGAAAAATTAAAAGTAAGAATGGTAAATGGATTAAAAAATTTAAAAAGGGACCAGCTCCAAAAGGGAAAACGATTAAAACATATGTTTCCTTTGGATTTTGGTCTGCCTTTTTATCTTTTTATATCGTTTTTCTTTAATTTTACTTTTCTTTTGCTTGAAGAAAGGGTACATATTGCCCGAAAACGTTAGCAACTTATTTTATTTATTTTTTGTGTTATTTTACTCTCTCTCTCTCTCTCTATATCATATCATCTCTCTCTCTCTCTCTGCTCTCGTCTCTCTCCTCTGCTCTCTCTCATCTCTCTCTGCTCTCCTATCTCTCTGCTCTCGTCTTTAATATATATATATATATATATATATATATTATATATATATATATATATTATAATATATATATAATTATTATATATTTATATATATATATATATATATTATATATATATATATATATATATAATATATATATATCTCAGAGGAAGATTTTTAGCTATAAGTAATAGATTTGAATTATTTCTATAAATAATTGTTGCTTAAACGTATATCATATAGTTTATAAACGTTTGTCAACCTTCCCTTCCCCAATTCGCAATTCATATCCCTCCTTCCCTCCTCTTGTTTCTTAACCCCCTCTTTAATGCTTGCGTCAACTTTTGTAGAGAGCTAATAGTGAATATTAATTTTTAATTGTGGAGCCGCTTTCCAATTTAATTATGTAGTTTACTTTAAGAAAAAGTGTCAAAAGTTTCCTCTTGTATTATTATTATTATTATTATTATTATTATTATTATTATTATTATTAATTATTATTATTATTATTATTATTATTTATTTTTATTATTATTATCTGACATAGCTCTTTCCTAGTGTCTCATTGGTTAAACCTTTTATAATCTATATATATATATATATATATATATATATTATATATATATTATATTTATATATATATATATATATATATATATATATATATATATATATATATATTATATATAATATATTATATATATATATTAATAACCAACTAATTTTAAAAAGGTTAAAGGCTGACGTTGGAGGAGGAAGGATAAAAACTTAAAAGTGTCCATGTAAAAAAAATGGTCGCATAATTTTTTTTTTTTTTTTTTTTTTTGAGCCTGAGAATTTATCGAGAAATTTTGCATATCAATATAATTTTGACCTCCTGAACACGAAAATGACATTTATTTTTAGGCAACCTAAAGAAAAATTGGATTTTTCTGTTAAATTGCAAATATAGTTTTAACTTAAGATTTTTACATTCCTATCACGAAAAACAAATGTTTTGGTTAATTATTTAGTTCCCGTCAGTCACTCATTATTCCATAATACCCTATTGAAACTATCAACATAAAATATGCAAAAATTAATAATAAAAAAAAGTTAAGTAAGTGTTGAAGACCATTTTGGCACAATAAAAACTAAAAGAATTTACTGTAATAACACACACTATATTACGATTTCAATGATGGAGTGTCCTTTGGCTGTACTTGTTTTTTTTTTCTCCCGTAAAGACGCAAACCGGACCTTGCCATATATATATATATTATAATATATATATATATATATATATGGGTGTATATATATATATATATATATATATATTTATATATTATAGTATATGATATATATATATATATATATATATATTATATATTTATATATATATTTTATTATATATATATCTATATATATATATATATATATATATAATATATATATATATATATATATATATATATATATATATATATATATATATATTATATATATATATATATATATTATTATATATGGCGGTCGTCGGTTTAGTCTTTAAAGGTAAATGTGGCATCGTCGGTTTGGTCTTTACAGGAAAAAAAAAAAAAAGAGTATGTAGTATTATACAGTCAAAGAACACTTCATTTTTGATAATTGGAAGCTTATGCAAGAATTTCAGCAAGAAATTTAAAAGAAAAAAATTTGTATTTATTGTACAAAAATTGTCTTCCCCACTTAATGAGACTGTTTTTTATTCATTTAATTATGTACATTTTATGTTCCTAGTGTTTTAGAGTTGAAATAATGAGTGACTGGACCAAACTAAAATATTGCCAAAAAAAAAGAAGAAATTTTTTAAATGGAATAGTTTATTTACTGAAAAGATTTTTTCATTAACAACTAAAATATTACTTTTGACCAAATAATATTTTATTCCAGTAAATAAGTTTACAAAAATTACTTATTAAGTAAATTTAGCTTACAAATCTCACTTTCCATTAAAATCATAGTAGCAACTTGACTAAACTAAATTATAACAAAACTAATTCCATGCATTATTCTTGCAAACCCTTTGCTGGAAGCAATCAAGATTATTGTAAAACTTCAATAAAATATTAATATTTTACCCGCCAATATTAGATTCAATAAATAAATAATGTATAATTTCTTTTTTCTTTTTCAGGAATTTAAAGAAACACAAATCTAGATGCTCAACACTTAAAAATAAAAATTCGTAAATACTTTAAATCAGCAGTTACGTTAGTGTTAGGCGCAACAGATTCTCGAAAATAAATGTAAAATTCTATTTAATTAAAGTCGTATTGACTCTGAAATTTTAATGAATATAATAACTTAAGAGAAAATAGATAAAAATTTTGAATAAATATTTAAATTATTGAAATAAAATTCATAATTAATACATAACTAATAACATTTTTTAATTTTCACTAAAAATTATTTGACACTTGCGGTAATTAACACTCAGTATATGGATGATTAAGGTACTTAATTAAGTGATTGACAGCTTTTAAATTTCGTGTATATTAAATAAGTGTTTTGACAATCTTTTAGGGTATTGGTCACTTTGATTTTGCATGTTTAGCTTAGTTGACCATAATTTATTTTATAAATTTATCTTAATAAATCGCATGTTGTGCGTGTATAATTAGAGAGTTGTGTAAATTATTTGCATGATGAAAATTTAAATATAAGTAGAGCCTTCGAAGAAAAAGAGTAACTTTACGTGTTTATGAATGGACAGTCTTGATAGGTCATGTGGTTCTACTAACTGTCTTTATTTATATATATATGTTCTAAATATAGAATGCAATTTGTCATTTTTCAAACTTTAAAGCTTTGAGACTAAAGCTAAAGTTAACCCTATATAGGATTAACTTTATTTAGACGCTAAAAATAAATGTTTCTTTAAAAAAAAAAAGATCTATAAAATAATAATACAGTACCACAAATAAGTTTAAACATATAATTGCTGCTTTTCATTAAATTTAAATACACTGCATTGGTTCCTGTGAAGTCTCAATCTCTTCGCGTCATTTCTATTTTAAAAATTAAACTAGCTTGGGCTTTTTTAAGAAAATTATAATATATATATATATATATATATATATATATATCTATATATATATATTTATATATATACTATATTATAATATATATATTATATATAATATTATATATATATATATATATATATATGTATATATATATATGAGGTGTTTTATATTTTTCTATTTATCTTGATTTGGTTAATAATAATTATCAATTAACATAAAAAATCACTAACCCTGGTACGTTTAGCTTAACCTAAGAATTATGCTTTTGCTACACATAACGGGTAAAAAATCATTTAATAATATAATCTAGCTTAACCTAACTTGACCTCAGCTAACCTAACCTAACCTAATCTAACCTAACCTAGCTAACCTAACCTGCATAACGTAAACCAAAAATATAATTAAAATTCGATAACACAAAGTAAAAAGTTTACATTTCCGAATGTATGAAAATAAACTCTAAATATTTTTAATTTATTTTAAATGTGTTTAAGGGTATACATACATAAAACATAATTAACACATATATTATTATGCATACATGCAACTCAAGTGTAAGGAGGATAATTTTCTAACAACATTCATTCTTCCATACTGCTACCATAATTTATACAAACGCACATACTTGCATACATACATACCAAACACATACATACCTAACACATACATATATGGAGATAAAAACAGAGGAGAGAGAGAGAGAAGAGAGAGAGAGAGAGAGAGAGAGAGAGAAGAGAGAGAAGAGAGAGAGAGAGAGAGAGAGAGAGAGAGAGAGAGAGAGAATCTGTTTTATCTCAATGTCAAATAATTTAGAATGAATGTTTTGACTTTGCAAACACTTAGAGTTCGTTTAAAAATTGACTTAAAAAATAATCACTTGTTTGGAATGAGATACATAAATAATAATAATAATAATAATAATATAATAAT
>JABUQX010131771.1:0-22704 GCA_015478945.1 Trachelipus rathkii
GGTTCTTTTTGTCGCACTACAGAATTGATAGTATGCGGCCAATAGAGACGCTATAGGCGCAAAACTCACGGTAGGCTGTCAAGGACCTCAGACTCTGATATATTAATTATATTATATGTACAATATTTTTATATACTATTATATAATATAATATATACTGGTATATTATTTATATATATATAGGTTATTATTGTATATAATATAAAGTATATATCATATACTATATATAGATTAATATATATATATAATATATATATATACCCTTATATAGTATACATGATATATATATAGTAGTTAGTAATGCGGATGTTATGGTTTAAGACTCCGTCAGTTTTTGTGATTTTTTTTTCGTATTTTTATTAACATATTGCTAGTATATGACACTACAATGAATTTACAACCCTAGAACGGGTTCGTCAAATTTTTTTGGACAGTGTACGGGTTCCTGGGAGTAAAAATGAAACCCACGCGAGGATGAAATCTTACCGTTTGCAAAGAACAAGGCGCCATATTGGGTATTTATTCGTAAGTTATAATGATTTTGTGTGATAACTTTACGGGCCAATTGTCCTATAAAATTAAAAACTCCAAGTTTGAAGTTTTGAGAATCATGTGCGAATAAAAAACTGCGAATTTATTTTTTTACATTCAACATGTGATGTAATATACAGAAATGTTAAAAAATCCAGTTTTAAATCCGTCAAAGCAAATATCTTTCTAAGCAGAATCTTCGGCGGAAGGAGGCAGTAGGCAAGTGTTTGGTAAATCGAGGATGCAGGACATTGAACTGATCCATTATTCATCTTACCAACCACTATCCACTACCCCCACTCATTTAGGTACTTATTTGAAACTTATTTAAGGAATGTTATAGTTTTAAAATAAATCGTTCGCAGCATTTTCATCTTTAAATATCTATTGCGATCATTATTAATAAATCCTTTGGTAGGATTACTACAGGAATTGATGCTAGTGCTAGGATTACTGCAGGAGGCAATGCTAGTGCTAGAGTTACTACAAGAGGCAATGCTAGTGCTAGGATTACTACAGGAGGCAATGCTAGTGCTAGGATTACTACAGGAGGTAAATGCTAGTGCTTGGATTACTACAGGAGGCAATGCTAGTTCTAGAATTACTACAGCAGGTAATGCAAGTGCTAAGATTAGTACAAGAGGCAATGCCAGTGCTAGCATTACTACAGGAGGCGATGCTAGTTCTAGGATTACTACAGGAGGCAATGCTAGTTCTAGGATTACTACAGCAGGTAATGCAAGTGCTAAGATTAGTACAAGAGGCAATGCCAGTGCTAGCATTACTACAGAAGGCGATGCTAGTTCTAGGATTACTACAGGAGGCAATGCTAGTTCTTGGATTACTACAGCAGGTAATGCAAGTGCTAAGATTAGTACAAGAGGCAATGCTAGTGCTAGGATTACTACAGGAGGCGATGCTAGTTCTAGGATTACTACAGGAGGCAATGCTAGTTCTAGGATTACTACAGCAGGTAATGCAAGTGCTAAGATTAGTACAAGAGGCAATGCCAGTGCTAGCATTACTACAGGAGGCGATGCTAGTTCTAGGATTACTACAGGAGGCAATGCTAGTTCTAGAATTACTACAGCAGGTAATGCAAGTGCTAAGATTAGTACAAGAGGCAATGCCAGTGCTAGCATTACTACAGGAGGCGATGCTAGTTCTAGGATTACTACAGGAGGCAATGCTAGTTCTAGGATTACTACAGCAGGTAATGCAAGTGCTAAGATTAGTACAAGAGGCAATGCCAGTGCTAGCATTACTACAGGAGGCGATGCTAGTTCTAGGATTACTACAGGAGGCAATGCTAGTTCTAGGATTACTACAGCAGGTAATGCAAGTGCTAAGATTAGTACAAGAGGCAATGCCAGTGCTAGCATTACTACAGAAGGCGATGCTAGTTCTAGGATTACTACAGGAGGCAATGCTAGTTCTTGGATTACTACAGCAGGTAATGCAAGTGCTAAGATTAGTACAAGAGGCAATGCTAGTGCTAGGATTACTACAGGAGGCGATGCTAGTTCTAGGATTTCTACAGGAGGCAATGTTCGGTGCGGCACACAATTCCTTTGTTCCATCGCGATACGTTTTAAAAATATATAGAGGTGCATTTTTGTGCGGTGAGTGGTGCGATACGGTGCGGAGCTCTGTGCTTATTGAAATAAAGAGGTACTGTGTTGTTGTGAGCGGTGGCCATTGAAAAGATGTGAGCGTTTCGTGTCCTATCGAGGTAAAAGTTTGAAAACATGATTATAATTTCAGCATTATTGATATAGATTGGATTACATGCTTCACATTATCGAAAAAGAACATAATAACAGGAAATACTCCTAATTTTTTGGAATATAGTAATTGAATGTGCATTCGTATACCTACAATATAATCGGAGCATAAGAACTTAACTCATTATTGTTTCATTTTCATTATATCACAGGATGGAGCGGTATGTTTTTCGATAGTCTTTCACAACCTTAAATAAAAAGAAGAAATATTAACTTCTCTTGTATTTCTGGTTCCAAGATATTTGAAAAGTTATATTTAAAATTTTTAATGTTATATCATTATATCTAACCTCTTTTTCAAATATATAGATATGACTGCTTATTCCCAAAGTTTTTATCATTGCCATTAATCAATAGTTATCTAATATGTACTCTAAGTTCTTCATTAATATGTTTAAATTCTGTAAAATAAATTCTTTTCTTAGTGTTCTTTTATGGTAAATTTGTCCTTAAAATCTTCCATTAATAGATGATTCTTACGCGAGCTAATTTTTTTTTTTTTTGAGTTTTAGATTTTTAGAATTTTATATTGAAGAATTTTAGAAACGATTTATTTTTCTCTACGCACAACAAAGGAAGTCTATTTCATCAAAATTGCCTACCTTAGTATTAAAATAGTTGACACAAATTATATCTATCTTTAATTTCCAGAAATTTCTGGTTGAGGACGCAAAATTGACAATACTTTTTCTACATATTCTTAAGGAAAGTTCTTTTTACGTAACACCCTATTTGATATAACTTAAGTGTAATAATGGTTATATAATACGAGATATTCTTCGAGTTACCTCTTAAGTTATAAAACACTTTACTTTTGTATAGTATATTAATTTAAATTTAAACTTATCTAAGCTTCTTAAGACATGTATCTTTACGATATCTACTTGCTATTATTATTAATTTATTATTATTCGAATAAATTAATATATTATTCACACTTATTATTATTATTATTAATTATATTAATTTATAATATTATAAATTTATAATAATATTTATATATTATTTATATATTATTTATTATTATTATATATATTAAAATAAATACTTACATTCATTAAATATTATATTTAGTAATTATTTATATTATATAAATTATTATTTAATTAATATTATTCATTAATCTTATTAATATTATTTAATTTCATTATTATTTATTCAATTATTATTCATTTATTGATTATAAACTATAATTTATTAAATAAATTTATATAGTAGATAATTAAACTTAATAAAGATTATAGATTAATGTATAATTACTATATTAGTATTAATTATTTATTATTTTTATTTTCTCCAGAAAATAAACGGACTTACTTTTGGTCCATTGCCGGAAACCTGCCGAAAACTCCTTACTTGACATGGAAAATCCTGAGTCTCTTCAACTTCGAATTGTCAAGGTATCCAATACCCAGCCATTGTTTGGAAAAGCGGAAATTAATCATGCTAGCACTCTAACATTAATTTCAGAATATTGAACGGATCAGAACTACTCGGATAATTATAAATAATCAATTACTATAATAAATAATAAATATTATAATTATAAATAATATAAATTTAATAAATATTAATTATTATAATGATATTAAAATTAATTTATAATAAGTATATATATAATATTTTTTTATTAATATAAATTAATTAATTATATAATTAATTATATACATTATAATAATAATTATAATAATATCTATATAAATACAATAATTAATATTTAATATTCATTTCTAAAAGATTTAAATAATTAAAATAATTTAAATATATATTTAAGAATTTTAAATTAATAATCCTTTCTAAATCAAATATATAAAATTCTTTAGAAAAATATAAATATATTAAAATTATAATAATATTAATTAAACTTATATAAATATTTCAAAAATTTTCTTATCGGCAATCAATGCAAATAGAAATACTAACTATCTTAGTACTTGTAGTACTAAAAGATAATTTAATGAATAACTTAAATAATTATAGTAGTAAGAATATTATATAACAGTTTTTCTCTTATACATACTATAAATTAAATACATAATTACACAACATAAAAATATTGGTATAATTATTTATTTTCATTATAATAAATACTATACTATTTAATAAGATAGATCAATAACTGTTGATATGCGTGGCTCATATTAAAAATAATATGAAACGTTTTGTTTTACATTATAACTTTAAAATATGAATAAAGGTCGAATTTTAAGAGTGCTCAAGATTGCAAAAATGCTCACTTGTAAAAATTCAGTGACAATAGATTGGATGTAAACAATATGCAAATATAGTATAGATTTTTGATTCAAGATAAATTAATTCTTATAAATAATGTATGATATAAACTTATACTATTACTAATGAAATAACATTTATCAGTAACAATGATATACAACACTAATTAATAAATAATTAATAATAGAAATTATTAAAGAAGGTCGGGAGAACATGAAAATACAATGAAAAATTTTCTGAAATTGAAAATTAACTAGCTTAATGTTTTACAGATTAGTCTTAAGTTATTGGTATGAATCATTCGTATTATGGTTAGAGAAAATTTTAATTGAACTATATTATTATTAGATTTTAATCCTGTAATAATTATTCTCTGTAAAATTTGAGGAAACATTTACATAACAAAAAGTGTACTTTCAACTATGTACAACTTATTCCTTTACATCCAAACACTCCAAGGTACATTTCTCTAATTGCACTCCAGTATCACCATCCTCAAATATCAAGGACCATCACATTAAATTTAACTTCTCTACTATATTTATATAACTATATTTCATGACTTTCATTTTACTGTTCTTCTTGTCTCTTAAAAATTACCTTTTTCTATCCTCACTATTACAATTTATTAATTTTCCAAATACTTGAACTAGTATCATAAACCAGGGTTATTTACAAAAGAATAAAGGGCATTATTTTAAATTTATTAGGTTTCCTGGGACACGGGGCGGGTTTTCTGGGTTCACTAGCTTTACGGATGCTAACTATCTTACTCTACACCCGGGAGGATATCTCCTTACAACTTATGACACTGAATCTCATTAAACTTACTCACATATTAAAACCACAGATTAATTATTACAATTTATAGCAGTTTTAACTATTTTTAAACATCTTCAGTTACAGTACAGTACTTACATTCCAGTTGCTGATTATTTGTGTTGTTTGCTCTTCAAGCTGACGGACTGTATTATTTTGAGATTCTGTGATCATCAAAATAATTAAGGACATAGTTTTTGTGAAAATATCTTACCAACATCAACAAAATATTGGTCTCGCGGAAGAGCGGCGGAATTTAAATAAAATCAATCACTAGTACACTCATCTGCCCTCTTTATTCTTTCTGATCTTTAACACACCCTTAACATCAATGCTTGCACATAACACAATTCATGAAATGGAGATTAGATATATTTTTAAAGAAGTTATCACCACATACTCGACGACATAACCCTAAGTATAAATTATATAAATAATATAATAACCAATCATTCTTTAATCTCTTATTATATTCTTACACACGCTTCAACTAATTAGTTGATAAAAATCATCGAAATCATTTTGATCCAATATCAAGAATGCTTACCAATCCCAATAAATAATTTAATAATAATTACATCATATATCATATACCTTAACTATGCTCATTAAATGCCTAATAGGATGCCTATTAAAATGCCTATCAAAAGTGACTGCCTACAAAAATGCTTATAAAAACAAACCTAATTACAAAGTCAAATAAATGCCTCAACTAACTCCATCCATAAAAACGCATTGAACAAGAATATTAAAAATAAGTACAAAATAAAGTAGCAATTTCCCATATTGACTTTAGAATATTTATAGGATTAAATGCTTTTGCTTTCTTTATACATTCTTACCAAATTAAATTCATTCACGATGCTCATATTTCTGACCCTAATTAATTAATTGACAACTTCGATTTTTCAAAGATTAATATATTAAATACAATTAGAAACTTAAGATTTTATGAAATTACAATAAACTCTTCAAAATAATAAAAAAACATAATTATCCAATAAAAAAAAAAAAAAAACTATAAATATAAAAACAGATATACATTTAAAAAAAAAAATTTTATACACTAAACTAATTACCTTATAAGATAATTTATTAAATTGAAGGTACTATTTATTTAATTGCTCTCCTTTATGATCCATCGGAACTATGCCGCTTTATTTAATCGCCTGTCTAAATCCATTATTAAAAGCTTTGTTTTTATTATCCTCAAACTTCAAAAATACCAATCAATTAACTCATCTCGCCTCATATATACTTATATTTAATAAGAATTAATTAATAAATATAATAATTAATTAAAATAATATTATATATATTATATATATTATTATATATTTATATATATTAAATATATATAAATCTTATTATATATTTAATTATTATATTAATTTAATTATATACTTACTATATATATTATATATTATATATATTATATTAATAATATTATAATTATTACATATTATTATATTATAATATATTGATATATACTATATATAATAATCTATATATTATATATATATATATTTAATAATAATTATGCCCAAAGATTAGCTACCAAAATTTCATTATATATTTAATAAAAATAATTCATTAATTAATTAATTATAATTAAATACTAATATAACTAAATTCTTAAAATAATAAATTATTATATATAATATAATTATATAATAAATTATTAATCAATAAAATAATAGATAATTATTTAAATAATAGATTTAATTATAATATAATATAATATTAGAATTAATTTAAATTATACAAAAGACATTAAATAAAATTATTAATAAAAGAAATAATTAATAATATCATTAATAAACGAAATTAATTATGGAAAGTGAAATGAATTATATAATAATATAAAATGATAATATTATAAATTTAAATAATTTATATAAACTATCATTTATGTAAAATTATAAATATATATATAATAATATAAGTAATTTATATTAATTTAAATTACATAATAATTAATTATAATTTATTAATTTATAGGATCGAAGTTAGATAATAAATATAAAAAAAATATTAATATAAATATATATAAAATTTTAAAAAATTAAAATTTTAAATATAATATAAATTATAAAATAAAAATTAAATTAAGCAAATAAATAATATTAAAAAATATGCACATGAAACTATCTATATATATTTATTCCAAAATTTAAATTATAATAATTTACCGCAAAAATAAATGTACAAATTAAAAATAAATTTCAAAAAGAATAATAAAAAAAATAAAAGAAAGTACATTAAAAGTTCAAAATTAAAACTGAGGTATATAAGATAATTCTATAACTCAAAAGATCAAGATATCTAATTAACACTAATTAATAGTGCTTCAAAGTATAAAGTATATTTATTATTCTTGATATCTACATTATTATTAATTAAATCAACACAGTATATACAACACACTTTAATAATATCGAAAATTCTAAATCTTAACATTAATAATAAGGGAGACAGTAGGAATAAAAAGGTATAACATTAACCAAATAAGAAAATTAAAATTAATATTGCAGCAAAATAACTAGCACTTAGGAGTTAAACTCAATATACATTAACTCACAATAAGAAAAAAAATAATTATGCAGTCCTATGGACACGAATTGACATAACAAGCACCAAATCACTATTGTTACCTTAATGATAATAATCGAAGAGTTTGCGAGAAGTTATATAATGGATCAATCATTAATGTGAAGTGGGAGTAAGAATAGTTAGTTAAAATGAAAAATAAAACATCTTAATTGAGAATACTAGAAATACAGATAAAACTTCATATATAAGTTAATAAAACTCAGAGATACCCCACAAGCTTAAACAAAGATATATGTTAGAGCAGATATATAATTCTAGAAGGAGATTAGAGCATCTTAGTATAAGCTAGAGATAATTCTGGAGATAGATATTATTATGTATAGAGATATTAAACAAGAATTAACCTTAGATTATAATATAATAATATAGAAGCTTAAAAATAGTTTGTTTCAAACCGAGAATGTTAGAGATTCTTGATAACAATTAATAATCAGAATATTAAAGAATTTTGCCAATATTATAATAAAAATAAAGAGTTTAAAACAAAATAATATCGATTCTAACAATTGAATGAAGTATTTTGAAGAGTAAAACAAGATTCTGAAGTAAGAAGAATATAAAGGATGATACAATTGTATAAGAAATATGATATTTCATCCTTAAGTACGAGCAAGAATAATTTATGATTTAAATGAAAAGTATGAAGGTCTTTTAAAGAAATTTTAAATTAAGAATTTTATAAGACAAAAGTATTAAGTTAAGTGAGATTAAAATGAGTTAAGCAATTTGTGCAGGATTCGAAGAAAGATCATTAAATAAATCAAATTAGAGAAAATAGAGTAAATATATAATAGTAGGATGCTGGTAATGAAGAATAAACATATAAAAAACAAATATTAAGATTAGGAAAACATAAATATTTTCATTACAGAGTTTCAGTAAAGAAGAGAGAAGAATAGATTCAATGCCCAATTATAATTCAACATGCGGATATTAGATAACCGATTTGATAGCAAGCTAGGCTAAAGGTAAGTAAAGGAGAAAAAAAGGAAACAATTACTCCATTAAGGAATAGCTGAGTTTAGCTATGGAGAATGCAAAGACTGCGATTGTAATTAACCATCTGTCAATTGTATATAATGGATATGTCAATAAATTTGAACTTGCACAACCACTACAAGTTATACTCAACCGTTACGTAAGAATAATCACTAAGGAGACAAAGAGTAAAAACATTCAATAAAATAAAACAAGTAAAGAAAAAATTGGAAAAATGTATAATTAAAAATATCGAATCAAGTAATAAAAAATTAACATACGACATTTGAAAAACAGAAAAGCACATTAACTAGAACTTATATTATTTTCAATTCGGTTTGAGATGTGAAGCAGGGCTTATCGTAGATACTGTGAAATTATGCTCAACGGAGGGATATATTAAAAGTTTCTAAAATGAATAAGAAAATAAAAATTTAGCTTTCGGTCAAATAAATTAGAAGTATTTGAGCGGTCATATAACATTATATATATATACAGAGTAATAAAAGAGATATGATTAACACATTTGAATAAGCAGCATAAGCTCTCTAACTTATCTCAAATTAAATAAAATTGAAAAGTGATATTTAGTTTATAAAATTAATTTTATTGAAATACGTTGAAATTAAAGCTAAATAATTTAGAGTGGAAAATTTTAAGATGAGCAGTACAAGAAGATGTACACA
Organism: Trachelipus rathkii; assembly: GCA_015478945.1. Lineage (NCBI taxonomy): Eukaryota > Metazoa > Arthropoda > Malacostraca > Isopoda > Trachelipodidae > Trachelipus > Trachelipus rathkii. The sequence continues at coordinate 9,644 of JABUQX010131771.1, forward strand.
CTACCTAAAATTCAAAACAGAGAGGAGGATTGCTCATCCGAGAGCCCACGCCTATTAAGCTTTAACGTTATTAACTATTAAAATGGAAAGCGTGCAATATATCTCTGGAAGTCGTCATGATATTTCGCAAGAAAAATGGATATCAATTGATCCACAAAATAGAGTCAAAGAGCATATAAAAGGAACAACTAAATAGAAGATTGAGAATAGAATTAGATGAGAGGAAGTATATAAAGGATTGCCAGAATCGTCTAGTATAGGTTGTGTTCAACAGAGTGAAAATTAGGATAAAGGCCTATGAAGTATGTTTCTGGACCATAAGTTCAGTTGGAAAGAATTTAGCTAACTAGATAAGTGATTAAGTATTCTAATTAGACTTGTACTTGAACCCAAAGACCTTTATTTTATATATATTAATCTATATTATAATATATATTTATATTATATATATATATATAATATATAATTTTATTCTATATATATATTTATATTATATTATATTAATATATATAATCATAATATATATATATATATATATATTATATATGATAAATATATATATATAATATCTATATACTAAGTCTACTTTAATTAAATTATTCTATCTTCTACTAAATCTACATTATAATCATATATATATTAATTATATCTAATATATTTATATATTATTTAATAATATATAATATATATAAATATATATATTTATTATTATTTATTTATATATATATACCAGACTGAGGTAAATAATTGTATTTGTGACCAAAATATATATAGGTTAACCTTTATTTATATAGGGGTCCCGTTTTAATATTTTGCTAATATTTATGAGTATAGGTATATATATATATTATATATATATAGATTTTGGATTGTTGGGGGTATATTATCAGCTTATTGTATGTCTTTTCTATGAAAAATGTTTTGTCTTGTAATTCTTGTATAATTTATAGCAGTTAAAATCTATACGACTGAAAAAACTTGCCAATCTAGTGAGCTATTGGTGGAGGGTAATAACACTTAAACATATAATATATTTTTATATAATCGCTGCAGGATTACGATTTATCGTCCCTAGGAACGCTGTAAATTAGGATGATATATCAGCAGGTCCACTATATCACCTTATTGGGTTACTCTCGCGTTTAGCATCATCTTGTGAGGGTTTACTGTCGAGTTAACTATTATGAATATTTATTAATGGTATGTTTTTTAAACTGTTATTCAATTTAGTTTGTCGGTAGCATATTAATATAATAATAATAATTAATAATAATAATAAAATTTACTATTAGTGAGTAAATAATAATCCACAATATTAATGTTAGATGGTTATAAATAATATTTTATAATAATAACTCTAAGCCTATATATTTCGACACATAACATGAATAATAATCACTATTTATAGACAAATAGGATTAAAGATAATTAAAATTTTAACATAAAGTAAATAATGAAATGAATAATAATAATATAATTTTGACTTAAATCTAATATATAATCGCTATTCCTGGCTAAAATTAGGAATAAAAATGCTATTGATTAAATATATTATTATTTACTTACTTATTACTTATTATTATTATATAATTATTGTAATTAATTTCTTTATTACCAATTATTGAGTTAATTTAGGAAACATGATTAAGAGAATTGGAAATATTCCCATGTTATTATTATTATTATCATCTTATTGATCTATTATTTATTATTATTATTATTAATTATTATGTATTGAGTGGAGCTACTCCATCACTCCTTGTAGTTCCACACTCGGTTGTGCACAATTATTCAGCATTCCTACAATTCTCAGAATTTCTGCGAGCATTACCTTCACATAAGCTGTAATTTCATTCACTCTAACGTACGGACAGTGGAGGGAGTTTCATCCCCAAGGACTAAATGTAAGCTTCATATTAAATTGTTATATTATAGGTAAATTATTTAAGCAATAATCTTTATATTAACATAACTGTAAAAACTATTTTACGCTCTTACACTCTTGATTGAAACTCATCTTATTTCTCTCTCTAGCTCTGTGGAAGAGTCTGCTTTAATGCGTCATCTTAAATCCTTTTCTATCAATCTACTCAATATGTATTATGGAGTTCAACTCCAGCTAATGGTCTATTGATAGTATTAGTAGTGTGTACATTGACGAAACAGCGGTGTTTGGTTGGGCGTATGAGGACGATTGGAGTGGTGGCGTGTGGTGCCATTTTTAAAGATGTTGATTCATTAATGAGGGTTCAAGTGGGTTATTGGCTAACGGCAGTAGACTAGCTTCTTGGTGCATAATTTTTCACTCAGTCCAGGATTGGTCTTCGGGTATGGTCGGTGCCTTTGTATAGGAAGTCTCGGGAATGTCATATTATAGTGATAGGATAAATATAAATTATTTAGTAATCTCTCAATAATACTGTTAAATAAAATCAATGGATGTAGCTAATGGTTGAGTAATAATAACTCTGTTGTAATGTTATGCTATTTAAGGCAAGCGCCAATTATAGAAAGTCATAGATAAAATCGAGGTTGCGAAACACACCAATTTTCAGGAGATAAACTAATTATTATTAATAGGAGTTTAGTATTAAAAGTAAATTAGAGATATCTATAGAAGAGTTACAGTATAGAAATATGTTATATACCAAAGGTAAAATGTTGCAATAAAGCGATTATCATAAAAGAGTTCAAGGATTGATAGCAAAATAAGGAGTCCATTGAGTATTGGAAAAAAAATTTATTATTAAAAATAATTAAAATAAAAAAAATAAAAAATATTAAACTTCCGCCAAATGAGGTATTCACATGGGGAATCGATAATAAATGAAGGGTTTAGACATATCAATAGGTCTGAATATATAAAATAATTCTCGATGGAAAATTATAAACACCGGAATACTTTCGGGTAAATCGGAAAAATTCATTTACGCCTAAATATTATTTAATGTTACTTGTTCCTATTTAAGGAAGTATATTATTATTATTTTAAAAGTACATTGTTAATATAAAAAAAAATGATTTATTTAAGAAACTTATATAATTCAATCAATTCCGAATAAAATACAATTTATTTATAATAATCCTTAATTTCTTGGGCAAGATGCAATGGCGACATAGTCACAACAACAGGAGAAATATAAAATCTTTGAAGCTAACAATTATATATTAAATATATAATCAAATAATGATATAGTGATATCAAAAAAATCATAAATATATGAGTTATATACAAATACTGCAAACTAATGCACTGAGAGGGTTAGTAACAATAATTGTAGGATATATCTTATAATATATGTTGTTATATTAAGAAAACAGATAAAATACTCATATAAAGCTTTTTCATTTAAAAAAATAATCTTTTTTATTATCACTAGCGGACATACTCTCTTTCTCTCCTTCTCTTCTTTCTCTTCTCAGATTTATGTACTTCTGCTGTCTTGCTGTGAGTATCTTATCGCTTTTTCGAATAAAATGCTCTGGGTGAGCGCGAACCGCACATGCCGGCTGGGTGGGTCTATACTGGCAGCTGCCTCAAGAACCTGCAGACTACTCGACTTTGTGTGCACAACCACCGAAAACGTGTGGAGTCGGAACACGAGGAGCTCCCACTATTATCACATTGCTCCTTTAACGCGCACTCGTGTGAATATCTTTTTCATTTACAGTGGAGAATGACTATCTTTTTAATCTTATCAGGAGGGTGGTGCTGCGGTTCTCATGAATCACCTTTTTAAAATGTGGAGACATCGCAGAAGGAGCATTTTTTGTTCTTTCTCAAAAAGCTTACTATTGTGGGTTTCGTTAAGAGCTTTACCGATTTACCTTTCTTATTTAGGCTCACTAACTTATATCTCTCTATGCACAGGGCTTTTACGGTTTTAAAAAGCACAATCTGGTTAATCAGGTCACTGGACTTTTTGGCCGCATTTGAGGCAGATCTTCTAATGGAGCATTGCCCCTGGGGGTAGGCTTCCTTCCCCTCAACGCTATTTTGATCCTTACTTTAAGGAATTGTTAAAGGCGTATATGAACTACACAGCTAATCAAAAGAGCTCTGAACACTACAGCACATCGAAAGACACCTTCACATAATGAGAGACTGAGATAGAGCTTTCATAGATATTACTTTTTCTGTTTACTACTTCAGACACTTTGCGCTTTGTCAAAACTAACTATATTTTATAGGGTGCTACTCATATTCTGGTATTTCCCGTATACCGTAACTCTAGCGTGAGTAGTAGATCTAAAGTTATTTACAACTAAACTCACACAAATAACCAATATACCTATAGTATTTTGAAGGCCGAATATGCTCTATTTCTATATCCTAATGAGTAAAATAGTGTTTGTGAATGCTATGTGATAAACATAGTTCTAGTGAGTACACACGTTAATCGTAATAATTTATATTTATTAATTAGTTTAATTAATTAAAACACAAATATTTTTTTCTCAATGTATTAAATAAAGTACTACAACCTAAGCACGTGACTAGACGTAAAATTTAACCTCGTGAGATATGTATGAGGTAATTACGTATAATCCATGAGCGTATTAAAATCGATGATCAACATAAGAAATATGATACTACTGATATATAATATAACTACTTATTTACTTAGGTATACAAAAGTATACCCCTATGGAGGTAGTATAGTCGCTACCCCTTTTTGGTATAGATATCATAATAACCTATATTACGTATATAGGTTGCTTCAAGATAACTACTATATATTTTATATATTCGGTATACAATTATATTACTGACCTTTAGATAAACTCACTAACATTTTTAGATCGATATCAAACGTCAATAAATCTATATTGATATATTATGGAAATTATACTAGTTCATAGATATACTCATGCTATACGTGAGTAATGATATTGGAATTTCTAAAAAACTTCGAAATGTATATTCAAGTCTTTTGCTCGATATACTTACTAGGCTGCCTAATTAAGTTAAAATCCCAAAAAAATTGCTACAGACAAAGGAGAGATATCTTGATACTTGAATATATGTGAATCAATAATACATCTTTAACAAATTTTTAAAAGCATAGTGTTATAATCATGAAAATTAGCTAAAAAAATGTTCATAAATTATAAACCGGATTTGGATATACTAGAATTTAGTTCGCAAATCATTAGTACAAAACTGATAATATGACTCATAAATGAAATTAAAGTTATAGCAAATCAAAAATTGGTCACTTATATCAATTTCAGGAAACTATTAAAAAATATAAATATAAATTAAGGCTAAGTTTAACTCATTGTTACACTTTAGCTTCATGCTGAAATTCTAATACATTTTGAAATTTGCAATAGGTTGAGCGATTGTTTCCAGATTATTTTAGGTTATTTTATTGTAAGCCGCTATACTACTATATAATATACTAATATATATATATATTTAAGTATATTATATATATATAGCTATATATAATATATATATAGTTAAATATATATATCTTTATGATATTGTGTATATATTAATATGCATATATAATTTCTTACAATTTATTTTAGTATATTACTTATTATATATCTAATTTATACATATTATATTTATTAATATATTATTTAATTTAATATTATATATATATACTTATAATAAAATTATTTAATAGTTTGGTCTTATAAATATCTTTTTATATTATTATTATATTAATATTATATATATATATAATATTATATATATTAATATATATATATATAATCTTTATATTATTATATATATACTAAAGTATATATATTTTATATTATATATATTAATAAAATATAATATAATTATATATATTTTATAATATTCCATTATATAGGCTCATGTCCGATTTATTCATACCAAGTCATATACAAGTTTAGGTCGTAAGCTAAAATATAATTCTTTTATTATTAAATACACTAAATCGAATGAAAGGAAGAACAATGGGTATATAAGTAGAGTTTAAATAATATATATAAGTTTTGATACTTTTCTTTCACGCTATAATTTATGTGTGGATAGGTATTTTTTTGAGTAAACAATGAAAGTTTTATAATACGCGATGCGTACTGGTGTGTTATATACACAGGAGCAACGAAAGCTATGTAAGGGGTATAGAGAAGAACTAATTATGTTCTGGAGATAACGATTTCTCTTATCTCTGTAACTGCTTTTACTTCTTTTGATCTAGTAACGTATGAACATCACTATAATGAGAGAAGAATTGATCTACAGTATAGGATAAATGGATCCTCTTTGTTGCAGAAACTTCTGTACGAGGCAAACGAGTTTTGAGGCTAATGGAAGAAGATGGCTAATTTTACTGAAAGGGCGAAAAATCCTACTCTGAGCACCGCTCGTCTTTTATATCTCGAGGACTGGCCTTCTATATAGGCTATAACCCAGGATTTGGTCGGCTGGAAGAAGAATTTGGGTGTGCGACTTTAGATAGTGGGCTCTTAAGACAAGTTGTGAAGAGGTTTCGTGTCTTCGGATTGAAGGGAAGAAAGATGGACTGGTATCTATACCTGAACGCAGGTTATTGCTTTCAACTAAAATTTTGGTTAAGGAAATGTCGATATAGCCTCTCTTCGGGAGAGCGAGTCGATATGTTTTATATATATTACTAAAAATTATAAGGGTAAAATATCTTACCTCATGATAACTATCTAACTATTATAACTTAAAACTATCAATTTAATCTATATTAACTACTGCTTAAACTACCTATACTTACTATATATATATATACATTCATATCGAAACGGGACTAAATAATTTGTTGACTAATTAATTACATAATTTATAAAATTAATAAAATTTAATTATATTATATAAATACCATAATATAATAACTTAAGATTTAAATTTACATATATATGATTATATTCTCATATATATATAATGCTATACTTTTCAGGTTTTTTGTAATATTACTTCTCGTTCATCAAAATATCCTTCTCATTTAACAATAGTTCAGATTGTTATTAACTGGAGCCAATATATTTCCATTAAGGGTGAAGCGGATGTGAGGGGATACTAGGATGGAAGGGACTAGAAGTCCCCCCTACGTCCCCTTAGAGGCGAGAGACCCCGACTCCTGATATCTTATACATATATATTACTATGGGTAATTTAGTTTAGTTTAAAATCATCAACCTACTTTGCCAAAAAAACATTACCTGTAAATATATACAATTTATATATATATATAATATATATATATAATATTTGTATTCCATATTAAACACATAATTTTATAAATAATATTTGCTTTTAAAATTAGATTTTACTAAGTACAATCTAATATATTACTAAATTATATTTATTATATTATAATATTTTAGAACTAATTTTATGAATAACATCAACTTGAACCCAAACTCAATATATTGATATAGCTTATATTAATAAATAATTCACGGTATTTTAGTACTATATTTATTAGTAATATTTTATTTAATGCAATATTTAATTAACATTTTATACTTTTAATTATAATTAATGTATATTTTAAAAGTGGAGTAACAGTAATGTTATTTTTTTTGCTGAAAAGAATGGGAAAAAAAACACATGAAAAAATTTTGAATAAATCCCAAGGTAAAAGGGGTCGCACTACCCCCTTCGATCGACGGAACCAGAGTATGGTTTTTTTCGAAAAAATAAATAAAAATAAATAATTAAATAAATTAGAATAAATTATGAATTAATAATTTAATAATAAATTAATAAATAAATAAATAAATAGCAATTTTATCACAGGAATACGAAAAATTCATCAAAGTAACCAAAAAAATAAAAATAAATTAAATAAATAAATTTTTTATTAAGAATAAATAAAAGAAAATAATAATAAAAAAATGAAATTTATAAATAAAAGCTAAATAATAAATAAAGAATAACATAAATAAATAAAAATTATATAAAATAAATAAAAAAATTAATAAAAATTAATAAATAAATATTATTTTTGTTTTAATTTTAATATAAATATAATAGTAAAGACATCATAGGTAAATCAATTAATAAAATAGAAAAAGAAATAAATAATTAAATAAATATAACATAATAACTATAATAATTCCATTAAAAAAAAATAATCTAATAACAAAAGTATTCAAATATAATGGATATATCAATAATACATAAGTTAAAATAAATAGAAATAATTAATAAATAAAATAAAATAAAATAAATAAATAAAATATGTATAGTATATATTGTATATATATATAATTATATATATATAAATATAATATAATATTATATATTTATATAATCCATATTTATCTGTGTATCTAATAGGTTTTTTGCCAATTAGAAAGCATATTTATTAAATTGGAATATACTATATATTATATTATATATAAAATACTATAGTATATTATATTATATTATTAACTGTATATGGCCCTCGAGACCCGGCAGCCGCACCGCAACCGCACGCAGGCTCACACTGCTAACATCTGCATCCTCACAGCACCGCAACACGACCGCACCGTCACTTAGTAAGCGATGAGTTGGTACATTGGTATTTCCTTCAAATTTACAACCCCTAGATGTGACGTAACCTGGTAGTAGACGAGTACGTGCCATCTGCAAGCCCCATAGGGGGGGGGCTGAGCCCTAAAAATTATAAATTGATCATAGAAGCCGAAATTTGGAATACGAAGAATCGATACCACGAGGGGTGATCGCGATTCGAGTCGAAAAAACGAGTCCTGCAAGAATCGTTTTTTACGCACTCCGACTCTGCTCCGGCTTCAGGGCTCAGGCTCAGCCTCTAGGGATACCGATATATATCTATACCTAGCTGGTTAGAGTTAATCGTATCGGGTAAACATGTTGGAGTGGGAGTTAGATGGTGACAGTTTAACCGATCGTCGTAACGAGTTACGTTCCTCCATTGGATCCCCCGAAGGGGACCCCACACCCTGGTAAAAAAATCGAAGTGTCGTATAGGCTTGAAATTTGGTGGGAAGGAATTTGAGATTGGATTTCTAAAAGAACTTGGTATTGGATCGCGAGGAGTTGGCTCCGGCAACGGTGCTGATGCCTGATGCCGGGAGTGCTCGGAGTTAAGTAAACATTCGTATTATAAATCAATTTTGTATCTTTATATATGTTATTGAACTCGTAGATTTCCTCGAATATGATGGTTATAAATTCGTAATTGTTGTCTAGGACCCCCCAACGTAGCTGGGGTTCTGACTAAAAAATAATACACAGAGTGGCAAAACAGGTCGAAGGGAGGAAGGAAATAGGATGAAGGAAGAATAAGGAAGGGAAAGATGGAGAGATTGACTCAGAGGAGTAGGAGTTGACAGCTGCACCGGTGCTGGCTCCGTGCGGTGTGCCAGTTTTAAGGCAAACATTCGTATAGACAACAATGTAAGTGTTCTTATATTATGTATTCTGAGTCTGTAGAATTTCAAAGAATAAAGGTTCAGAGCATCAAGAGCTAATAAAGAAAAATAAAAAATAGAAATAATAAATTAAAATTTCTTATTCTTTTATGTATATCAATAACAAATTTTAACGTTGTTTTACATCTCTAAAGCAAGTATAATGAGTACAATCAAACCACCGAACGATACAACTTCTGTCCAACCATGATCTATTTGATCTATTGGATCTATTGATCTATTGATTCAGGTCATTATTTTTTTACTAAAATTCATCATGTTTTACATACCCTCTAAAGCATAAATCAGTAAATCAAACACAAACCATCTACCTTCTTCCTACCTATTCTATGATCTATTGATCTAGTTGATCTATTGATTCAGGTCATATTTTCTAATATTATGCAAAAATTTACATTATCTAAGCAGTAAATCAGTAAATCATAACCACTACGTTATAATTTATTGCATTCGTGATTTTGAATTGCTATTTGATCTATTGAGCTATTGATCCTCTTGATCTAGTTACTTGATGATTGTAAGGTCATATTTTCTACTAAATTATCATGTCTTTATCATATACACTAAAGCAGTAAATCCAGTAAATCAGTTTAATCAAACCACCCATGCTCAAATCATCCATGATCTTTGATCTATTGATGCTATTGATCTAATTGATCAAGTCATATTTTGTATAACATAACAACTAAAAATTTTTTATTCTATTTTTGTTCTCTTACATGTTTCTTTACTAAAACTTTATTCTTTTATGTCATAACTAAAAAATTTGCATTTTACATACCCTATGAGCAGTAAATCAATAAATCAGTTAATCAAACACCATCCATCTACTATCCCTTCATGATCTTTGACTCTATTGATCTATTGATACTAGTTGATCGCATTGTAATAAATAGAAATGATTTGACAAATGTGTTAAGCACGCATATACACAAAAGGTAACATTTTTGTATAACATAAAAAAACTTTATTTATTTTTGTTTCATTTTTTTAAACATTTTTGTTTTTAACTAAAACTTTATTCTTTTTATGTTCATAACTTTAAAAAATTGCATTTTTACATACCTACCAAGCAGTAAATCAGTAAATCAGTTTAATCAACACCCCCACCCTCCTACTACGCCTTCATGATCTACTTGTCTATTGATCTATTGTTCAAGTCATATTTTGTTCACATAACACAAAAACTTTTATTTATTTTGGTTTTTGTTTTTTTAAACTTTTGTTTTTCTAAAATTTATACTTTTTATGTTTATAACTTAAGAAAAAAATTCATTTTTTTAACATACCCTAAAGCAGTAAATCAGTAAAATCAGTTAATCAAACCACCCACCTTACCCTCCTTTCTATTGATCTATTGATGCTATTGATCTATTGATCTATTTGATCTATTGATTCAAGGTCCATTTATAAGTATCTTTTTGTATAGACATAACATATAAAAAATCTTTGCTGTAGTTGTTGTTGCTGATATGTCGCGTTGTTGGTTGTTGCACTTTGTTTTGTCGTTGTTTGTGAAAGATGTGAAAGTTTGTTTGTTGTTCGTTTGTTGTTTTGGTTTTTGTTGTTGAAATGTTGTTGTTATGTTGTTTGTTGTTGTTGTGTTGTTGTTGTTGTTGTTGTTGTTGTTGTTGTTGTTGTTGCTCGTGTTATTATATATCAAAATTTCAAGTTAAATGAAAATATACAACACTTTTTTCAAACATAACTCTAAAATATTAATGTTAATTTTTCAATAACATTGTAATATTCGAAAACATATATACAAAAATACATATCATCCTAGCCTAACTGACATACAGCATTAACAAGGTAAATAAAATTAGAAGTTTCAACTTATCCAAGCAAAGTCTTGCATAGCATCAATCTGTTTACTATACACAACGCACACATATTATGAATTATTATTATTATTATTCATACTTATATATTATTATTATTAATTATTATTATTATTATTATTATTATTATATTAAATTAATATATTATTATATATTATTATTATTATGTATAAATTATTATTATTATTATTATTATTATTATTAGTTATTATATTATTATTTTTATTTATTATTATTATTATTATTAATTCTAATTAATTATTTATTTCCACATAGATCTCACAACACCGTATACGCGTGCGATCACTCCCCTGCAGGTCACACTAGACATTGGTTGGTAAATTTGTTCCCTTACAGACACCTATACATTACGTAATCTTGTTACGACTCAAGGGATATGCAATTCAGAGAACTGCCATTTGCTAGCATCTAGCGAACAAGCCAATTGGAATTTTCGAGGGAAATTGACTCAGTAATAGGCCAGAAGTAGTATTATATTTTTTGACAGCATGTGAGGGTAACGAATTTATTACTTTGTTCGCCCTATGTCCTTGACTTAACACCGTTGTTTATCTTTAAACAGTAGTTTTATTATTATTATTTTCTATTATTATTAATTATTGCATTATTATTATTCTATTATTATTATTAATTATGTATTATTATTATTATTATTATTATTATTATTAATTATTATTATTATTATTTATTATCGTAAATTCGTTTTCTCTTTAATTAACTCTATATTGTATGGACATAACAAATCTAACATACACACACACCACAACACAACACACACACATCACACACACGTTCCCAGCACACACACAAACCACACACAACATTCACAATAATTATAGACACTTTATTTAATACATTAGCCATCACTTACTAATACGTGATACGCAGTAAAGTACCTACACAGCGTACAAAACGTAAAATCTTACCTTTTTCAAGCATATCTCTAGCTATTAACGTTAATTTTACATAACCACTATCCGAATTACATAGCATTTTCGAGTATCATTTCGGGTAAACCATAGCACAAATACGAGTTCTTTATATACTAACGCAACGAATATATGCTAGAATATCAAAGGTTTTTCACATTATAAAGCTAAATAGCATCATAATGAACTAAGGAATAATTGTACACACGAAAAGCCGTAACCCAGCTTACGCCTAAAACTGTTAATTAAAAAGTTCGACACTTGACACGTAAAGTAATGAACGTTTGCATACAACGTAGACCTTTTTTCATATTTTCCAAAAGCATATCTCTAACATATAACACACACGGTTACGCGACACAGTAATATTTAAGAACAATTTATCATAACCTTGTCTATTATCATACAGACCCACGAATAACTGCAAACATAAAAAAGTTTTTATCAAACATAACATAAAAATAAGTTTCTTGAATAAAATATCAAAGTAAATTGTAATAGTTTACTTGACTTTAAAGCAGTTAAATCAGTTAAAATAATACATTCTCCCTTCCCACCCCTCCACCAGACCTTTTGACTAATTGATACTATTGATGTTCATGTCAATTGTCGAGTGATCATTCGGATAAACATAACACAAAATAGTTCTTTTATTACTCAGAACATCGAGATGATGGTAAACGTAACAAAGTTTTTCTTAATAATGCTCAACTAGGACTATCGCTGAACGTAAGAACTATATGTACATAAGACAAACCGTAACACCATAATAACGGGCGAAATAAAACTACCACCATTCAGACAAATTTCGTGACACTTATACAACAGTACAAGTACCTAACACATCGTA
>JABUQX010131772.1:5000-25326 GCA_015478945.1 Trachelipus rathkii
CATTCTGGCATCATCCGTTCCCTTTTAACCCAACATATCTTAATATTTGAGCTCAGACATTTGTTCAGCTGCTCACCATCTAACATAACCTTACCCAGAGAACTATCCTCACTCAAAACATTATAACTTTACTCTATTCTACGTTTACTTTCAAAACCTCCTTTTACACACCTGCCAAATCTCTCTCAACTAATCCCCTCAAAGCTATTTCAATTCGCCACACTAAATTTAATCATCCGCATATAATAGGTAGGGCACCCTCCAGTCTCCACTCTCTTCCTATTCTCCATTACTCTAACACCATTCCTTGCTACCTCACCCACTCTGATTCTTTCATAACCCCAATATATACTATATAATATATAATATATATATATATATATTATATATATATAAATATATATACCCCTACACCCCCCTACCTCCCTGCCCTACATACCTACGTAGAATATATAAATACCTCATACTTACTAATATACATAATACTATAACATCTTATATATATATATATATATATAATTATACATATATATCAATATATAATATATATATATTTATATATATATACTATAATATATATTATATAAATATAAATATACTAGAATTATATATATACTATATTATAGATATATATATATATCTTCTTTCAATTCGACATCAATTTCAGCCTTTGATATATTCTTTACAACCCAAAACGAACATCAATAATTACTTTTCTCGCTCCGGCTCCAGCTCCAAAAACTCCGACAATCAGTTTCTGCACTGTTTAAGAATTGTGCAGTACTTTCTGACAATAAATTTTTTCACGTACAAAAATATTCTTTGAAAAAAAGTAGCAGAAGAATCTGATTCCGTTTCCTTACTCGCGCGGCTCATGACCGGCGCTGGATCCGACTAGTTTTCTGGCCACTATTTGAAAATGTTTAGCACGTCTTCGGCAATAATACTTTCACCAAAAAAAATTTAGGAACAAAAACTATACCCAATATTCCGGCTCCGTTTCCCGACTCCGGATCCGGATCCAACTAAGTTTTCGCACTATATTGAACATGTTCACCACGTCTTCCGAAATAAATTTTTCATCGAAAAGAACAAATTTTCTTGAAAAAATTTAATAAACAGGATCCGGCTCTAAACTCCGGATCCCGGTCTCCGACTCCCGGATCGAATCTGACACTCAACGATTCTATTGAAACATTTGAAAATTAGTCCACGCGAAGGTCCTCTCTGCCAATACCATCTTTCCAACTAAAAAATTTTATTGAAAAATCATTCTAGCAAGCCGACTCGGACCCGCACGTCCGAACTCCCGATATATGAATGGTTCCGCAGTTTTTGAACGTATTTTCAAGCCATTCATATTGTGAAGTAAATATTTTCACCTTTAAAATATACTTGTCAAAAAAAAGATTCATAACCAGACCGGCCCTTCGGTTCGCCCCGGGTCTCGCTCCAGAATCGGTCCGAATCCGACTCACAGTTTCTTTACCTAATTAAAGATTGTTCACACGTTTCTGGCCAAATACACATTCTTCGCCTAAACAAGATACCGTCTTTTTTAAAGACAACTCTAATACCCAGTATCCGGCTCCGGCTCCGCTCCGGCTCCGGCTCCCGGCTCGAGACACCCGGCTCAGAGCTCAGGCTTCGGACTTCGCTTCCGATTGCCTGACTAAACGTTGCTAGCCACATTTGAAAAATGTTCAGCCACTTATCTCTATCAATAAATTTTTCACACAAAAGAACTATTTAACGAAAAAACAATCCAATACTACCGCTCGAACTCCGCTTCCGACTCCGCGAACCGGATGCATCGATCTCAGGATCTTGCACTATTATTGAAAATTTAAGCAAGGCTCTTCAGCCAGTACGTTTTACTGTCAAGAAAGTTTTTACTGGAAGAACATATCATTTAAAAAAAATTCTATTACCCAGCAGCTCCGGCTATGACTCCAGCCTATACCCGGTAATACTACCAGCTCTCAGACTTCACTCTCGGCTCCGTCTGACTTAGTTCTGAACTATTTGAAAATCGTTCAAGACGTCTTCTGGCAATAAAGTTTTCCTCCTAAAAATATATTTTTAAAATCATACCCAGATCCGGCTTCCTGTCCGCTTCGGATCTGACTAAGGTTCTGAACTATTTCGAAAATTGTTCAGCACTTCTTCTATCAATAAAAATTTTCACCTAAACAAAATATTATTTTGGAGATAGGATAGTCTTGATAGACTGCATCGGCTTCTTTATCGCCAAAACTGTTTTTTTTTCCGGATCCGGCTCCGACTCCAAATCCGGCATCTGATTAAGATTCTCATATTTTTGAAGAATTGTCAGCAAGTCTCTGGGCAATAAATTTTCACTAAGAAAATTATTTTCTTGAAAAAATTGTATATCCAGGATCCTCTCCGAATCGCTCCGGATCCGACCTGACTAATGTTTCTTGCACTAATTGAAAATTGTCAGTGCGTCTGCTGGCATTAAATTTTTCACCTAAAAAATATTTGTTTGAAAAAAATTTCGATACCATTCCGCCTCGGCTCCGGCTCGTCGTGCTCCGACTTCACCTTTTCGCTTCCGAATTGACTAAGTTTCTGCACCTATTTGAAAATTATTTAGGCACGACTTCTGGGCAATAAAATTTTTCATCTTAAAAAATTATTTCATGAAAAAATTTAAAATATTCTTCTGACTCTGGCTCCGACTTCGACTCCGGCCCGACTCCGGATCCGGATCCGTAAGGATTCTGCACTATTTTAAACCTGTTCAGCACGTCTTCTGGCAACAAATTTTTCATTTAAATTTTTTTCAAAAATATTCCAGAATCGGGCTACCGATCCGCGCTACGCTCGCGATCCGACCAACTAAGTTCTACACTATTGAAAATTGTTCTGCACTTCTTCTGGCAATAAAATTTCACCTAAAAAAAAAATATGTTTCGAAAAAATCATACTCTGGCACCGGCTCTGCCTTCGGCTCCCACTTCGACTCCCGAGCCTCCGACTCGGATCCGGAATCCGACTAAGATTCTGCACTATTTTAAAAATTGTTTCAGTACGTCTTCTGACATTAAATTGTTCACCTAAAAATAATTTTTTTGAAAAAAATTCAACCCAGGTTCCAGGACCTGGCTCCGGATCCGGCTCCGGCTTCCGCTTCACGCTTCGGCTCCGGATTGACCAAGTTGTTTCTGTACATTGAAAATTGTTAGAACCTCCTTCTGCGCATTAAATTTTCGATCTAAAAATATATTTTTAGAAAAAAAAAATATACAGGATCCGGCTCCAGCTCGCTCGCTTCGGTGCTCCAGCTCAACTTCGGCTTCAGCTCCGGATCCAAATATATTTATCTAAAAATTTCATCTAGAAAAAAATTTTTGATGAAAAAAAAAGAATATACCCAGTCCGGCTCCGGCTCCTCCGGGCTCGGCTCTCGCTCCGACTCTGGCTCCAGCTCCGGCTCGGGCTGCTCCGGCTCCATTTATTTGGCTGAGTAAAATCCGAAGATGACTAGGTGAGAATATGAAAAAAAAAAACTTAATTTCCCTACTTATAAATAAAACATTTTTTTGATCCTAAACCTTGAATTGCAATTTTGACTGAAATTGAAATTTTTTTCGACACCTCTCTAATAAATTTCTGTATCTAGAAAACTATTTAGGAATTTTTTAAAAACATAACTACACCATGATATTCAGGAGGAATTTTCTACTAATTTAGAATAATAAAAAAAAATGATGAAAAATTTATTTTGCTTTCAAAAAGTAGGGGTCTATTATGAAGTCCCCTTACAGAGTACCATTTTAATGAGTGCTCACTCTTGAAAAATGTTCAAATATTTTTACTAACAATCTCCTTTTAAACAGATAAAAGTGCTAGCAAAACCACAACTTATACAAACTTTCATGTTAAAAATAAATCTTCTATTTTTTAAAAGAATATAAAACAAACCCTCGACTCCATCAAAAAGTAGCTTCGCAAAATATACTGCATTATCTGTGCTTCCACAACATAAGTTGTTTCGTTTTTATTTTAGTTTAGCAAACGTTATTATTTTTCGATGAAAAGTTTTAAAGATGTAATAAGTATAAGAAAATTACTTCTTGTAATAGTATACTTATTCTTTCATTCCATTAATATCTAATAATTAATGTGACTTTCCCAATTTACGAAATTTTAAACGATAACTCTACAGCAGTTGTTTCAAAAAGACAATCCTCTAAAAACGTAGAAAATGACGATAAAATTTAAAGTTAATTATATGGGAGAAAAAAGATAAATGTGAGCCCCAATCTTTAGAGTTCTAGACAATGAAATTGGTTATTCGAAAGAACATTTTCCTTCCCTACATCATAACCGGCTTATATATCAAAAAAAAGCGTTACAAATACAACGAGAAACTTTTGCATTAATAAATATTACACTTAAAATCTGCGAAAAATTGCTGCGTTTTTTGCCAGAAAAGTTAGACCAGGATGCTACAAGTGGTATTCAAGGTTGAACCAAAAACATTAAGCATAAAAACAAAAAGATAAAACGGAGATGATATATAATATCGCTTCATTTTCACAGATCCGCATCGAAGAATTATCGTGCGTGCTTGGGTGTAGTTGCCGCCGCATGCGCGATTAGGTTTCGCAAAAGATGCGTCTGGAAATATGCATTGATTGGATCAGCGGTGTATCAATCAACATTTTCGTGAATGAGAACTGAAACAGCCAGAAATTTGAGAACACATTAAAGTTCGATTTGAGTACAGACGCTTGCAGCTGGTGAAGATGTGATAGTAATGGTGTAGTCTTTGGTGAAGTTCCAAACTAGTGATTAATGAACGCATAGACATTTGTGCGGTAGCTTCTACCAGCGAATTCAAAAGTTGAGAAACCATCCTTATAACCGGCGTTAACGGTGAGTACATTGTGCTCAGGGCATATCATGTTTGGTATTTTTGGAACATTCTTTAAGATACTACAATTTCGCAAAGTGTATCAATGTATGGAACGAAAGCTGAGTTTATCAGAGGTGCGCACACAAAAACCCCTCGTTGACACTCTAAGCGTACGCCTGAGAGGAGGATTCACATCAATCAGCCTTCAATAAGGGCAGGTTAATATTTTGTTCGGGTGGAATCCCATATGTCATAATCTACAATTATATTGAGTTCTGTTTTTTAATTTTCAGCCAATTGTGAGCAAAAAAGGAAAACCGAAGCTTTTTATGACCTATAAAACGTCGTTGGGTGTGTCTGTACTGTAGTCATTGTTTCAGAATTTTCCTTTCAAAACTTATGTTTTTGAAATTTACTTCAAATCCTACATTTTTTTTCGAAATGATTTCAAACTTGAATATACATAGAAGTCTTTTACCTACAAAATTTCCCCTAATACACTTTTTTGGATTTTTTGAAATGTGTTCAGCAATGTCGAAATCAAAATTCATTTTTGTTTTTAAAAATGAAAAAATTACGAAATTATCTTGATCATGCGATTCTTGATGAAATTTTCAAGATATGTCGTCGAGAAAAAGTAGTTTTACGCAGTTTTATGCTAGAAGAGAAAATGTTTTTGTTTGGTTTGATTATTGAACCAAAAATTTCCAGAATTTTTTTTAATGGGATTAAAATACTTCATTTTTTTTTTATCTTAAAAATATTAAAAAAAAAATCTATCGAAGGGTAAAAATGCGTCTAACCGCCTATACAAGCCTGAAAATTTGATATTGATCGGGAAAGAGAAAAAAATGTATCAAAATTTCACTTTCTCCAAAAAAATGTTTTTTTTTTTTTTTTTTTTTTTGGAAAAGTGAAAGATATTTTTTCTACTTATCGATAGCAACATTCATATTTTGGGGACTTGTATTAATTGGCGATATTGCATCTTTTGTACTTAGAAAATTTCTTTGTATAATGAAAGAACATTACATAAGAAAAAAATTTAAAATTACTTTTCATATAAATTTGGTAAAACTTCTTCCATTTGTAAACCTAAACTAATATATATTAATATTTTTCTTTTAAGATGTAACATTTATTAAATATTATCTTTTATACTCTAACAATAATATTAAGAGTATTCATGAAATTCAACGATTTTATTATTTTATGTAATTTCTTATTAAAATTCTTATTTTATACACTAAGCAGCGTAAGCGTATAACCACCACCTCACTCTCCTACCAATTGGCTTTACTGTTTTTACTCAATTATGACCGTTCTATAGATTATAACTCTCAGATATATAAAAAGTCCCTACTGTAGAAAAAAATATATATAACGAGTAAATAAAGACGTGGTCATCATAGTCTTGGATATAATTATTATTATTATATTATTATATTATTATTATTTATATATTATTATTATTAATTTATTATTATATTATTATTTATTATTATTATTATTATTCATTAATTGTTATATTATTATTATTATATTATTATTATTTTATTATTATTATATTATTATTATTATATATATTTTATTATATTATATTATTTATTATATATTATTATTACTATTATTATTATAAATATTATTATTTACATATTTAAATAATTATGACTTAATAATTTGTATACTCCATTTTCTTTCCAAGTTTTTTAATGTATATTCTTATTTCGTTTTAATAATTTATATGCTCCATTTTATTTTTCATGCTGGAACATTTATATTTTAATTTATTTTCAAATATTTTATTACGTCCCTATTTTCTATGCCTTGAACGTTAACTTTAATATTTAAATATATTTTCTTTTAAACTATGACTTTAATAATTTTGCATACTCCATTTTCTTTTCAATCTGGAATATTTTTAATTGAATCTCTTTTCATATATATACCGTTTTCTAAACTTTGAACGTTAGCTTTATTAAGTAAACAAATATATATATTTTTTAATGTGTAACATTTATACTATTTCTTTTTCTTTTTCCAAACGTATGCTATTATATTTTAATATATATTCTTTTAATCTGTAACATTTATATGTAAGTATATTTTCTTTGAAACTGTCATTTATATTTCAATTTGTTGTTTTCTTTTAAGCTGCGACTTTCATAAATTATTTACCATTTTCTAAACCTCTAGTATATAACTAGCATAACCATTACACGTGTAAACCCTAAAATCACAACAAAGAAACATATGATCGCATTATAAAATTCGGTCGCATCATTTACGAGCCGTTGTATACAGTATCACATTTTCGTTTAAGTATTAATGATCTATTTTTCATTTAAGAAATATTTATATGATTTCCTCTACAAACTATAACTTTAATAAATTTTACATTTTTCTTTTAAAGTTAACAAAAAATAATGTTTTAAATTTAAAATATTATTTATAGTATCCCATTCCCGCTTAAGTATTAACAATCTATTTTTCTATTAATAGATATTTATGACTTCCTCTTCAAACTATAACTTTAATAATTTTTTTATTTTTATTTTAACGTTAACAAAGAATAATGCTTTAAATTTTAAATTTTATTAAAAATTTAAAAAATTGATTAAAATTTTTCATTACTAAAAGTTTTTCTTAAAAAATTTGTTTTTTTTACCCTAATGTAGTATAGCAGTAACGCAAATCACCTACCCCACCCCTTCTACCCTTCCCACCACTCTATAATCTATTAATTTACTTCTTAATGTCATATATGTAGCATTAATTACTGCATTATAAACTCACATATTGTTTAAGCATAGCATGAAACAGTGATATCTAACAAAACCTAATAAAATTCACATAATCTGACATATATAACCTACTAAAACTACGAATAAATGCTAATGATAACAATGTTCCTTACATGTCAATGTTACCTAACCTAACATTACCAAAAAAAACTTATCCAAACCTTATTTTTCTATCATGTCGATAGCAAAGCAATGTTAATTTAATAAAACTTTTAATAAGAAATTAACAATAAAAAAAACAGATGTTTTATTTCTTGAGAATGAAAAGAAAATATAATTGTTAGCGTAAAAGAAAATATAATTAAAAATAAATGTTACAGCTTAAAAGAAAATATGTTAAAATATATTAGTTTACGTTTGCAAAAAGAAAACGAGTTATACCTAAATTATATGTGAAAAGAAACTAAATATAATTTTCAAAGATTAAAAGAAAAATATATTTATTTATTAAAGTTAACGTATGCAAAAAGAAAACGAAATATACGAAAAGAATTAAAATATAAATCTTACAGGTTAAAAGAGAAAGATGTACCCAAAATATTACACTTAATGCTCAAACCTTTGAAAACGAGGTATAAAATGTTATTTGAAAATTAAATGTGCAGCAAAAATAAAACATTATTTATTTAAGGAAAGATTCAAAAATTTAGAAAAACTAAATTATAGGAAACAGAAATGAAAAATATAATGTTCCAGCTTGAAAAAGAAAATGAGGTATACAAATTATTAAAAGTCGTAGTTTAAAGGAAAATATACTTATTTTATATCATATATATTATATATATATTAAATATTACTATATATATATATATATATTATATAATATATATATATATATAATTTTTGAGGTTGTCAATTCTAACACGATAATTATGTTATACTAATATATATATATATATATATTATTATATATATATATATATATAATAATATCCCCCTCTAATATCTCGCCTCTATATATATACCGTATATACAATACATCATAAGCTCTGCAGCTCTTCCGGCTGGGTCAGAGCACACAGATAGGAAGTGCATGAAATTATCAGAGTAATTGTAAAAGTACATTAATCGCTATCTATCTGAGATTATACATATGAATAGATACAACGGAGTTTAGAAGTGTCTTACAGTCATGGGAAAGTGCAATGAAAAATAGAAAAGAGGAAATGTAGTGATGCAACAGACTAGAAATGCGGAAGTGTACTTGTGAGAATGGAGCATAGCTGTTAATTCTAGTTCATAAGAGGGGTCCACAGACGAAAAGAAAGAATGCTACGTAGATTTGGCGTCCTTTCATTCATTCGTAGATTGACCCATTGGAGGAGTGTATGCGATCATTAAGATGGGAAGAGCGATGTTTATCAAAATAGCGTTAGTATGAGGAAGTGATGCAATGACAGTTCGCAGAAAAAAGACTAGAGATTGTTAGTTAGAGTAGGAGAGTTAGCAAAGTAAAAAGCCATCAATTTGACTTGTTCAGAATACCCGGAGGTTAAGACGGAAACCAGTAGTCACTGATTTAATATCATCATATAGAGCGACACGGCAAAAACCATTAAAAGGCCCTTCATAGGAAAGATGTTGGAACTGGTGGTGGTGGGTTAAGAAGTTAAATAAAAGATCAAAGCCTCAGAACACACAACCATCTTAGAGAACTTGCTCATTATGTATAGATAAGGAATCTTGATCTTTTGATTATATAATCTCTCATTTTAACAAATAATCTCCTTGTCATTCACACGGAAATCAACGTAACTCTCTACCTACGTTCATAATTTTCGCCTCATAATATGTACAATTTCCTTTTCTCTATACAATCCCCTAGCACATCCCCAAGAGTATGTCCATCACTAATAAAATGAACAATGGGCATTGTGGAGCCTGTAAGCGAGCTAATACACCATCTTTATTGCCAGACTATAGTCTCACTACTATACATTAACACAGGTAACAACATACCATCAATATATATATATATATCGATCTAGTATAAAAATATTGAGTAATATTAATATAATACTATATATACTATATATATATATATATAGGTAAATTCGTTTCATTAATTTATAAACTAATAATATATATACTATTGATAATATAAATACTATATAATAATATAGATAAAGATGAAAGAGTTAATTATATATATATATATATAACATGTATAATTTACTTATTCCTATATATTATTTTTTAATTCCCTACATTAAATTATATATTATATATATAATGAGTAGTATTATTATAATACCTAGTTACCCATATATAACTCATAATAATAATATATACCTATATATAATATAAACTCTCAGTCAGTAGTATAATATATATATATTTATATATCATTCCCCTTGGCTTAATGTATTGATATTTTTATTCACGAAGTAAATCTTAATATCTTAGATAAATAAATATTAAGAAAATTTTTTTATTAATAAGGTATATAATAACGCCATATTTTAAATCACAAATTTACAGTACAAATAACTATGGTATGTTATTATTATATACTAGTAATATTTTATCTAATAGCTGCATGTATATATTAGATTATTTATTATCTATTTTGTCATCTGTTCACTACCTTATATATATACTATTATAGCATTCATAATATAATATATATATAATATATATTATATATGCTATATTAAAACAACTTATGTTTAAAATATATTCACAAGAGCATTAAAAATTAAATCTTTCCCCATTTTTCAGAAGGGTTGGAGTCTCGAGTCACGAGTCGGAGTCGAGTTTCGGAAGCTCGGAGTCGGAGTCGGTAATGATTCCCGGAGGCGCGAGTCGGAAGTCGGAGTCGGTAAATTTTCAAGAGGTCGGAGTCGGTATTTTGAAAGAGGGTGGAGTCGGGAGTTCGGAGTCGGGAGTCCGGAGTCGGAGTCGGAGTCCGGAGTCGCGCAGTCGGAAATTCTTATTAGAGAAATCCGATTTCCCATCATATACCTCTACATGTCCCAACTATAAATCAACTTGATTTGAAATAATTCTCCGAGTCCTGAAGTGTGGTATTAATGTGCCTTATGTAATCATAAAACACTAACCTGTAACACGTCTTTAAAGAATGTCGAATGTTCTCTATACTTCGATGATTTCTGTGGCTTCTAAAATATCTCTTCTTTCCTCCTCTCACCTACATATTACTACAATAATCTGTGTTTCTGCTACTGTTCTCCATAACTAGAAAAATTCAGCCTTTTTGTTTGAGAGACTAATAATCTTACAACATTCCACTGAGAACTGGTATATCTTAACTCCGTCCTACCTGATTCCAACAAGTTTCCGTCTTATAACTCATACCCAAACTACTGAGAGTCCTCTATTTGGGGGATTCAATGTACACTAACAGAGTTGAATGGATGGGTTCCTCTCTATACTGATTTAGGTGGGGACTGAGGCCAAATCAATTTCTAGGCCATGTACTCAACGATGGGTAGCACCTGAGTCAATGAACTACACACAACTCTCTCAATTCACGGGAATCGCTCCAACCAACTTCTTGAACACAACTTGACCTATGTTTTCACCACTACGTTCATTTTCTCTAGAGAATTACAACCAACCTTCGCTGACCTATTGGTAAATTCTGACACAAACCTTATCACCTGCTTCTTTTTTTTTATATTTTCATTAATATTCTCTCCAACAGTTTCTCATCCTTGCTCCCTAAATATAACGCGAGAGTTTTTCTTGCAACTTCATTTAAATTGGGCCGATTGGGTTGCCTTGCGTCGCTTCTACCATCATAACTCATATCATAACGGAAAATGAACAATAGTCTTTTGACTCAGTGAGTGAACGCTTCGTGTTTCTCTTGTTGTAGATAAAAATGGTGCGGAAGCTTGTAATCGCCTTAATGCCCGGATTTGAAAAGCAGAGGTTTCATCAAATACCTTCTTCGAACTAAAATCTTATCTCTCCTCATAATCCATGGTTCGTCGTGCTTGATCTGGCGGGCCATTCAAGCTAGAGTCAGTGCGTATCGGGAATACGAAAAATTCTCCACTCTCATATCACTTTTTCGCTAATTTTCCTTCAAGTCTCAAATACGTTGCTCGCACGGGAATATTCTCATTCGAATGAGCAATAGCGTGACTCTTCATCAAACGAAAGGGCGCTAACCCTCTAAGTTCTCCTACTGAAAAATCTTCTGGGCCTTGTGCCAAAAAACATCTCTAACATTCATGTAAATCTGACTTTCTCCTCCTCATTTATTCTGATTAACGGTTCTGTTGCTAATTTCTCCAACATCTGAAGGCCATTCATCTTGTTTTCCTCTAACTCAACCGGGAACAACTGGACAATTCTGGCATTCCCTCCATCCCCTTCTCCTTCTTCACTATCAGGTGTCCTATGCAATTTGCTGTGACCCTACATTTGATCGGCGTGGCATGGACCTCCTAAAATCTATGAACGTTAGGAAGGGTTAGTCGTGGTCGATCTTCCCATCAAATTTCTGAATGAGCTGTTTATCCTAAGAAATCTTTAATCCACCTATAGATATTAAACAACCCCTGGTGGAATTTTGAGGGGGATCAATATGTGACAAACTTGTTCGGAACCACTCGTTGCTTGGACTAATAACCACTGCCCCTTCGTTATCCAATTCTGAAATCACTTTCTGTATTTTAATATTTACTTCGTGTCTTAACCCCAAAAAGTTCCTTATCTATATATCTCTCTATGTCTCATAAACTAACCTACTTTCCCATCAGACTCTTGGTTTAGAGAAAAGGAGCGCACACGTCCAAGACATTCTACTTTCCTACTAGGTTTACGGCCAACCTCATTTCTATTCCCTGCTCTACCATATACTTTCAATAAAGTCCTCAATAGTCTTACCTATGGATGGAAAACTTTTTAAAAAAATCTATTAAAACTCACTGTCATTAACAGAAAGGCCAATAACACATTTTCCTGCCAAACATTTCCTTCTCTGTCTTTCTTCTTCGACCTTCCCTTCTTTGATTCGTATATCTCGTCAATTTTTTTTAGAAATTTTGTAGTCTCCTTTAGAGATGTTTATACATAAACACCCAGAATATATCCTGTATTCTCAAGTCAGAATTTAGTTCCACAGTACAACGGTGTGGTTCTGCACCCACCCATAGTCATGTGATAATTTTAATTGCTTTTCTTTTTACACCTGAAACTTTTAATAAAACCAAAAAAATCATTTCTTTTACTTTTATCTGGGTTCGAGCCTCTCTCCCCGAATTCTCTCCTCCAAAGTCTTTTTTAACATTTTCATATTTACAATTTACCAATGTCTAAACTATCCTTTCTCTCTTGCTCTTTCAAAACTCTCACTTAATCTTCTGTTTGTATATATTTCGTCATAATTTTACCAGACCCATCAACTTTCTTCGTGTTAAATTAGCTGCTGTAATGGAAATGGTTTATAAATAGGTGTCCATAACCTTTCCTTCCCTATATAGTCTCTCAAAACTTAGTTGACCAATAATTTAATGACGCGATATACTTCTTCTTTATATCGCAATTTTCACTCGGTTTTTGTAATATTCTTTCAAGCCAGATTAGTAGAGAAAGGCCTCTCTTTTCGGTACGTCATTTGCTGTCTCTCTTTCTTTTTTTCACACCACCTGGTACCATTCTCATATAGCAACAACTGACTGCTCATAGTATTTCAAAAGGTTATGTTAAGTTACGTTATTTGGTTATATTGGGTACTAATATAACCTCTTTAACGTTCATCCTAACATATATACAACAATCTATAATAATCTATGTTAAATATTATTTATATAACTAGGTTTAGCTAGGTTAAAGAGTCATCAACCTATTATTAATATATATATATTTATCAAAATAAGATATAATAATTTAGGAATAGTTATAATACTGATATATTATATTAGATCACTTATAGACAGTTTAGTCATTAGACATCCATCCTTATCTACTTCATCTGACATTATATTTACCATGCTATTATAATATATATATATACATATATAAGGTGCCTATCATATTACCTAAATCTATATATTAATTTGAAGTTAATACTTATATATATAATAATATTTATATATGAGCTTACTCATTATATTTCATGGGTATGGAGTAGTAACTCTGGTAAATCATTATATATATCACGGTATACTTATTGAAAGATATCAGTTATAGTCGAGTCAAAAGATATCAAATAAGTAAACTTATATAATAACTGTTTTGATGTTCACCGTTTAGATACCTACTTTCCACCTTTTCTTGACCTCTATCTTTGCTGCGCGATGTTTGGTGCTTTATCTTTTTTCTATATCTTATCTGGTGCTTTACCTTGAACTTGAAGGGGGTTTGGAATTCGTAGATATTTCTTTTTCGTTTTCTTCAGTGGCGTTTGGCAAGTGGATGAGTTGAGATCAAAAGCTACAGTACAAATATAATCAGTAAGTGATCAATGATCTATGATTAATAATAATATATATAATAATATAATAATATAATATAATAATAATAATAATAATAATAAATAATAATATAATATAAATAAATTTTTTAACACTTCATATTTTAATAAAACAACATGGAACCCATTAAAGAAAATCATTATAGACCATCTTTATTTTTCACTAGGCTTTAACACTATGGATATACTTGTCTTTTCTGAAGGTATTACTTCTCTATCTTCTTTACTACATATATTTTTATGATTGCAAACATCAACATATAAACAACTTTTTTCAAACGTATTGCATGTGATGGTGTGGCGAGCTCGAACAACGAAGGTCTATAGATCAACCCATGGAGAGAAACCTCTACACATAGTTCTCTCCGTCAGCCCGAGGAGTAGAAGGTGCTAGAGGGTAAAACTTAGGCTCACGATCAAAGTCCGCGTTGAGGTGCTAGATAAAAAAATTATGGTTACCGCTGATACCACACCTTAAACGACTGAACCCTCGTACCAGGGCTGCTGTTCGCGCACGAGTTTTGTGTGGATATTTGGTAAATCTTCGATGGACACTATACTGTGATCGGCTAAATAGATGTGTGCTAAAATCCTTCATTTTCTGCCACTCTATTCAAACTATATTAAATTCTGACCGTGGTCTTATTTACGGTGGCCCTCATATATCCAATAATCTTCCTGGTGTCTTTGGAATTCCTCTTCCATGCTCTTATGTTCATTTGTTATCATCTGCTGAAGATTTTATCTCTCCTTTAACTTTCAATTGCTTGCGTCTGTGCTCATCTGCGTAATTTGCGTTAAGTGTGAACTTCTGAGGTCGTGCTTAATTCACCCACTTACCATTTACAGAATAGAGCTATTGCCCGTGAGTGGTGTGACACTTTGATCTCTCTCTAATGTCTGATCATCTTTTAAATCGTACACAAGAATATTACTCCACAAATAATTTATAAATTGGTTAGTCGCAATAAATTAATTTATATAAATGTATTATTTATATTAAAGTAAACATGTTATATAAATAATGATAAAATGATAACTTTATATTCAAAACGCCCGTAAACAATTGGATTATATGGACATTAGAATAATAATAGCATTCATAATAGAATTAAAACTTAAATTTTTGCAATAATTGTTAAGAATACAAGCATAAGAAAAATAATACTCTCTAATTTACTATCCTATCTAAGTACATCCACTAATATATCTATATAGTTAATATTTACTAATTATATACTGACCTTAAATATAGTCCTATCTCTACATTATTTTATCATTTCAATCTCACACACTAACACTACCTCAAAGATTAATCTCATAAGATCAATAACTATTTTAAAATTCACCATACTTAAACATAACAGTATTTTTGAATGGAAGAAATGACTTGATTACATTTTAATATATAATATAACATCGGTACTATAAAACATTAAATACTCCATTAGATAGTATATATATTAAATCTGCAAATACCTTAGTCACTTAAGACTTGGCGCTTATGGCCTTTCATCATTATATGAAGCTGAAGTGCATCCCGTTGTCAAACTGCCGCGTTCTATTACCTATGCCTAAGCCCTATCACAAACTTTTCTCACGGGCCGTAACCCAAATCTATTCAGAGTCATAATTTTGTCCGCCCCGTTATTCCCTTTTCATCCTATCAACGGCCATACATGGCCTAATAGTTTTGCCTATGAACTGGTGGTAAAGGGCTCTGTATATAATATATATACTGAATTTAACTTATATAATATATCTCTTACTTTCTTTGCAAAGTATCTACCTTTTATTAATATTATATATTATTTAATATACATATATATATATATAATAATATACCATTATACTAATATTAAGTAAATGTAATACAATAACTATATATATATTATACTTATATATATAGTATCGAGTTGACACTGGATATATTTAAAAAATATCGATAATTCAACACTGAAGAAATTTAATCATATATTATAATCCATTAATATTATATTATATATATATGATATTATTATATATATATATAATATATATACATATAATATCTATGCTTATAGACTATATATATATAAATATATTAGTATCTTAAAAGAAAAAATATCAACTACAAGTACTAATATTATTACTATTAATATATCATATAAATTTAATGGGCATGTTATATATTAATTCATTTTATTAGTTATATACTTATATATATATATATAATATATATATATTATACTATAATATACTATTTCTTATAATACTATTTTCTCAAAACATACCTTATTCTATCTTGTACCATAATAACTAATACTACATGCCAGTATTATATGATACTTAATACCTATAAATTATCTACTTCTATATCTCAAGCTTTCTTATTACAAAGTAGATTTATTTACCAACATAAGTATATTATACATATATAAATATATATATATATATATAATTATAGTATAATGTAAATACATGCATTATTTCAATTATTATATTATATATATATACTAGTACTAGTAATCAGTATCCTATATAAAATAAGCAAGGCACCCTTCACTAACTAATACCTCTCATATTCATATCTCCATCGTTAAACCTCCCTTTACTGGCTCATATTACCTACCTATATAATATTACCTTCATCAATACATCTCTTAATAAATATAAATTTAAATAACCATGGAGACATAACACATCCTGCCATTTGTTTAATATATATATATATATATAATATATTATAATACCACTACATAGTATATATATATATATAATATATATATATATAGTATATATATATTTATATAACATTATATATTACATACATATATATATTTATATATATAAGCGTATATATATATAATATTATAATATATATCTTACTAATATTATATATTATATATATATATATATATATTTATATATATATATATACTAGTATATTATATATATTAGTATATTACATATAAATATTACATACATATATATATATATATTATATATCACCGTATATATATACTCATACCACCACTACTAGTACATACTATTAGTATACGTCATACTATAGAATTTTATATATATATATGTATATACTAATTTATACTATACTTATATATACTTATTATACTATATCACTATATATGTATATCAACCCATCTAAACTATTACTCCACTATCACTATACTAGATAACTCAATCACTCACACTACTCACCGTCAATATACGTACTTATATATATATCGCTTATCTGGGTTTCACTGTCCTCTCATTATTATTGATAAAATCTGGCAATCTTCACATATCTCACACGACATCACCTTAAGTGACTGCGGATCCTTTTTCCAATTTGATTCACTAGAGTTCTATTAAATTAGTGCATGCAAAAACTATAAGGTGTACAGAGTAGTGAATTAGGGAGAGAGTGTTATATGAGCGTGACGCTTAGTATGGTAGCCATCAAGTGGAGCAGTCCAAAATGGTAATGAGGATTCTTACATATATTTGTAAAGTTGGTACTGAGAGCGTTATATGTTTTATGCTATATTACTGGTCCATGTCGAGGAAATTACGGTACATGACTCTTAGTGGGTGTTTTTATTTTGTATCCCTAGGTTTCTCTCTAGTCTTTTGTTCCCGAGCTGAGCTAAATTAATTACTCGAAGACCGAAGTGGACACAATGTCCATCTGCATGTTTTGGTATTCGACAATACCAATAAGCAGCCGTCAGTCTCAACCCCCAGTACTACACTTTGTTCCTACAAGCAATTTCCTCGTGGATCTTGGGCGCTGCTCAATGTGGCTGACTAATGCTCTATCGTGACAAGCGTTATGTAATAGCATCAGTTAAGATAATTGAAGTTTAATAGAAAGGTCATTAGCCCTTTCTTATTTTACTGCGTTTTATTCTCAATTATCGTACCTAAAATAGTTTGTGCATCCTGTAATTTTTCTGTTTTATCCTTCTGCCTAGACTCTTCTAATGCGCTATTTTCTGCGTCCGCCCAAAAAGTGAAAGTCGAATGATGTGGATACGATCCTGCCGAGCGGGGGACCGGTAAAAATAAAAAATACAATAAAAATAAATAATAATAATAAATAAATAATAATAAATAAATAAAATAAATTAATAATAAATAAATAATTAAATAATTAATAAATAAACAGTAAATTAAATAAAATAGAAATTAAAAAAATAAATAATATAGTAAAGTTAATTATGTATTATATATTTTCTCCCACATTGAGGTCTTGACACCAATTGGTTACCAGCCATCGTTCCACACGCAATACACGCACAGTAGCAAGCCCGCACCCACACCTATTGCACCGAGGATGGACGTTTACAACATGATACTCTCCTCAACTTGACACTCGTTTAGGGGTGACGTACCCTCTGTCGCTAGACGAGGTTACGTGGCTATGCACCCCCCGGGGGGGTGCTGCCCCTCCAAGATGGAGATGACCTAGACAATGAAACTTGGTATATTATCCCTTTCTTATAAGGTATCCTCAGTGCATAAAGAGGTAAAGTGACACTACGGCCATATGGTGTTAGGGCTTGTGCCCCAAAAACCAAAATCACATAGAACGATGACAATTTGGTATAGTACCTTCTTATAATGTATCTCGGTACAGCCGAAGTAAAGTGACGTATGCCTATATGGTGTTGGGGCTGAGCCCCAAAACCTTGAAAATGATCATAGAAGGACTGAAACTTGGTATGCAACCTTCTTATAAATATCTCCTGGTGCAGCGAGGTAAGTGAAAGCTATGGTGCCATGCGAGGATGGGGCTGTGTCCCAAACCCATGGGGAATTGACATAGAAGGATGAAATTGGCATACACCGTTCTTCAACACGGAATGTAACATCGGATACATAAGAGGTTACGTTCGCTTACGATCGTACGATAGTGTATGGGCTGAGCCCAAAACATTGAAAATTGAACATACAGAAATTGAAATTGATGGAGAGTCACAGTAACCAGAAAGAGAAAGAATAAAATCAGGATTGGGACAGAAGAGCACCGAGTGTATCCTACAAAGATATATACCCGTTTTGCTAAAAGGGGTGAAGACTGACATTTCTATTTTCAAAACTCTCGTTTTCTCTTAATATAAACGATAAGCGGGAACTAAATATATATTGTTTGCTATTTTATTTATAGTTTCATTCTAATTTATTTTGTGCTAATTTTTAATTCAATTTTAATTTATTTTCCAAATTTTTATTTTTTTTATTTATTTTTTTATTATTTTCTGTTTTACTTGCTTAAATCATTCTTGTTTTAAACTAAAATTTTTATACATTTCATGTTTTATACCGTAAAAAATTTGCATTTTGTCACACCCTTGAAGCAATAAATCAGTAAATCAACCCATCCCCATCCTACCCTCCACCCCGACCCTCTCCCTGATCTATTGACTATTGGATTCAAGTCATATTGTATAACATAAATAAAAACGCTTTTAATTTATTTTTATTTGTATTTTGTTTAAAAAATATTTTTTACCAAATTGTTTATTCTTTTATGTTTAAACTTAAAAAATGCTTGACTTTTTTACACTATCATAAAGCGTAAATCGTAAAAATCAAAACACCTACCATTTTCCTCCCTTCTCACCCCCCGCCAACCTTTGCCATTGACTATCTGATCTATTTGTTTAAGTCACAATTTCGAGCATCATTTTGGTAACAAAAAAATAACATTAAATGAAAGCTAACATAACATAACCTGCACTAAGAATATAATGTAACATATCTCTAACTACACAAGTCCTTACGTACGAATAAAACAGTCAACACTAACAAAGTTCCATACTTAACACAGTAAAGTGACTAACATATGCAGTACAAACATAACCTTATCAATCTTCCCCTCTTCAACAACATTTCAAGCATTCTCTAACAAAAATGCCTCTAATTTATAATTACAGTACAAACAAAAATTTATCTAATTACTTGTCTATTATCATACTGACCAACGAATACTATGCTAACGTAACAAGTTTTTTATATTATAGTAATTTTACAATACATTTTAGCAACAATGTCTTTTTAATAATCCCCAACAAAATAATTGCAAACATAACAAAGTTTCATCCTAAACATAACATAAAATAAGTCTTTGATAAAATATCGTAGTCAAGTGTAATAGATTACTGACTCCTAAAGCGTAAATCAGTTTTAATCCAGTAAATCAAA
>JABUQX010131773.1:0-15000 GCA_015478945.1 Trachelipus rathkii
CAGTACTTCGTTCAATCAAGTGGGTGTTTAACCGTTTTTCGCACATGCGTGAAACGCTTTCGCGTTTTTCATTATACTTCGCATAATATATATATATATATATATATATATATATATATATATACTATATATATATATACTTATGTATATATATATATATATATATATATACTATAACTGCTGCTGCCATATATATATATATGCTGCTGCTCACTGCTGTAATAAGCTATATATAACCTTTATATATATATATATATATATATATATATATATATGAGGAGAAGGAAAAGTTTATTAAGAAGAAGAATAAGGAAATCAAAGACTAATGAAGAACCTGAAATATCTTTAGACAATTTTGTTATTTTATTATTTTATTATTATTTTCATATGTCCCTTCCTTAAATAGGACCCTACCCGTTATTTGTGACATCCACTGTATATATATATATATATATATATATATATATATATATATATATATATATATATATATATATATATATATATATATATATATATATATATATATACGTGCTGCTATATACGTAGCCATGGGGGGTTGTGGATATCTGAACCCACCACCACCGAAATTATTTAAGCCATCAAAATTTGTTGATAGTTTAATTTTACTTTATAAGAATAATAAAAATGATAATCAAAGTAAATTAAGAATATTTATTAATAGAAATTATGAAAACATATTTGTGGGTCATGACGATTACATATAGGTTTAGTAGCTTTGGAAAGCACGAAAGGAGAATCTATAGTGTTAGCAACACTAAGATGAGTGAAAAAAACAAGTGAATTTCTGATTGGACAACGATAAATAGTGAATCAAAAATAAAGAAATGTTTTGGAAGTGTTCAAGCTGTCGAAAATATCCCAAAGTTCATTTCTGTTCATATTCATGTGAAATAAAATACATTTGAAAATTTTATTGAAACAGTGACTACAACTTGGAACTATTTTAGATCACCAAGGGGTCAACAAGGGGTCGACATTTTAATTGAAAACACTGGAAAGATTTTCTAGGGGACAAAATGAACAAAAACTATCACGAATGTGCGAAAAAGGAGGATGGAAAGGTACGATGGATTGTAATGATTTAGAGAATCTTTTAGAGCAATTGTTGAAGCAGCAGAGGAGCTTGAGATGAATCAAGATATTAAACCTTCATCAAATACCTCATTTATTGACGGCAGCTGCTCTTAATAATTTAAAAGCGTGATGTTTATTTTGAAAAATTTTAGAGCAAACATCAATGAAAATTTTCAAACATTTTGGAAGTTGCAACGGAGCTTCTACATTTTGTTAATGAAGAAATGAGAATGCAGCATTGCAGCATGTCATAATCAATTCAAAATGAAGAGGCATAAAGCAATTGCAATTTTTTTTCCGATGATTTTTCAAACCAGTCACAGAACAAGTTCGCGAGCCATAGTTCCATACTTACCACCCTTAGTAAAATCATTCCATTCATATCTATTAAAAATATTACGAATTTTATAAATAAATTTGATATATGTAATCACATGAATGTTGTTAAAGATTTTAACGTCTGTTTCACTCATAAAGTGCACCCGAAAAATATATTTCTCTTCTCTGAAAAGGAGCAAAACATACTTTCGCAATTCTACAGGAGAGGAAAGACTCAGATGACTGGCTTAAATGAGTGTTCACAATAAATACAAACATAAACTGAGGAAGTTAGCAATCATTATTCACTTAAGAAAGCAAGAAAAAGATTTTTTATGCATAAAATAATTTTTTTTTTTTTTTGGAAATTGCTATCATTGATATATTCTCCTTGAATTTAAGTAAGAAATATATATATATATATATATATATATATATATATATATATATATATATATATATATATATATATATATATATATATATATATATATATATATATATATATATATATATATATATATATATATAATATATAACTTATATATATATATATATATATATATATAATATATATACTATATATATATATACATATATATATATATATATATATAATATCTATTTATCAACTTCATAATTTCAAACTCCCTCCCCCTCTGTATAAAGATTTTTTTCCTTATATATATATATATATATATATATATATATATATATATTTCTTAAATATATATATATATGCTATATATATATATATATATATATATATACAATATATATATATATATATATATATATATATATATATATATATATATATAATTTTTATGCCAGACATAGACATATATACAGCTTAAAGATACAATGCACACATGTATACAAGCAAAATTTAATTATATTATAAACGATTACTTTTGTTTTATAGACTCAACTCTACTCTGAAAATTTTTATGGCAAAATAAAATTTATTGCAAAACAATAAATAATAAAACAAATATATTGTGGGAAACCATTAAGAGTGGGAATGTCAATGAGATGAAATGTTGTTTGAGGAAGAGCAGTGTGAGGGGAATCACCAAACACATGTGGCATGTACTTTGGCGAGTGTAATTAAGATATGTGACGTGTATGTGAGTTAAAATATTCCAGATGTGACTTTTACTCCATGCATACAGCGAAGGACAACACCACTAAAAGATGGTGTAACTGAGGTGGTGGGAAGAAGCTCCGAAAGCTTCTCAGAACAACTAACTTCCTACAAGTATATTGAGTGAAAGATGAAATGTGATCCTTTCTGAAAAAAGATCGAGAGAAGAAAACGCCAAGGGTACTAAGGCTAGTGGAAGTTTTGAGTTGTGTGTTTTCGAGGATATTACAATTAAATGGAAGAGTGTATCAAATAGAAAAAAAAGAGGAAATTGAAATTTTGAGGAAATGAAAATAAATATTCGTTCTTTCATCTGTTCAGAAATGGAAATACAAGAAATATCAAAGAGAAGTTGCTTCAAAACTACTCTACTATATATACACTCCACTATTTGCAATAAGTTAGTTGGGTTATGGAGTGTTGATTTAATGGCACAACAGTTGATAGGTGATGAAGCAGCAGACTAAATTTCATTAACAAAAATGAAAAGAGGATTGAGGAAAGAACCGAACCATGAATAAACATAAATGATAAGGTATAGCCGTCTACAACAAATGCAGTAAAGAGACAGGAAAAGGAAAGTTACGATGTTAACAGAAAGGACATTAAATAACGAGTGAAGGAAGGCTGCATGTAAAAGAAAGCTTGTTCTAGGCTTTACCGACGCTTTTGGCATGTAAGGTTCCATAGCAAAAGACTCGCCAAAAACTACAGAGAAGGGAAGGATTATATTCGAGCAATGCTTAAGGAAACTATGCTAGAGACATGAGGTAAGTTTACAAAAGATACACTTTCCAAAACTTCTCTTTTCAAGATATATTCGAAAAAAATATCTTTAAGAAGGAAACAAAAATTAAAGAAATTAGACGATAGATGGATGGTTGAGAGAGGTCTCCTTTTTCGTCAAAGCTTGAATGAGAGCACGCTTCTGCTTTTTAATATAATTAAGATCATAACATTTTCATAATAAATTACAAAGGTATGAAATACTGTAGTAAAGTAAGATGACTAACTTTGGAGTCATCAATGGTGATGAATTGAGGAAAGTGTTTAACTCTAGTAAAAGAGCCCACCGTTGAGCCACCAAAAGAAGAAACAAACGAAACAAACGTAAAGACAAATAAACAAACTTAGAGCTGCCAATTTTGGCAACGTGTCAGGAAAAGAGGGAAAAATAAATATAATTTTTTTTACATTCAGGAGGGAAAAATCAGTTTTAGGTAATGATTTTTTTTTGTTTGTTTTATACTAATTGAGAAAAATGTCGAATTTTCTTTTAACAAATTTATTATTTAAATTATTTCTAAAATAATTCAAATATTCGAATATGTATGTAAACTTATATATCATATATTAATACTTATTTAGTATATATAATATATCTATAAATATATAAATATATACTAAATATAATACTAACTAATATATAATATATATATATACTATAAATAATATATATTATTAACTACTATATATACCATCATATATATCAACTATTCTCTTACATAATACCATATAATATTCTCATATCTTATCTCCATATACTTACTATCTATATATCAATACTAGTATCATTACCATCACTCATCTGATTACCCCTCCACTACACATATATACCACTAATCAATCACATATACTTCAACTAATACTAATACCCCTGCTCTACCTACTTATTACACCAGTACTACCTATTACTACACCTAACCCTATCTACACCTAGCCCCACGTGGCGCACCACACTGACGAAAATAGCTCTCGACACCAGTGCGGAAATCTAAATACATAATATCCCACCCTAACACCAAAAATTAAGTACTATATATATATATAATTATTATATATACCCATACACTTCATAGCTATACCTATAGACTACTACTATATATATATTATACCACTAATACTATACTATATACCCTATATATTACTATCAACACTCGTATGATATATACTTTTATATACCTACTACCACCACCCCACATATATTATACCCTATTATACCAAACTAACTAACTACTATATATATATATATATATATATATAGTAACTAAGTACTATTATAGTCTACAAATATCAAGTATGTAACTATATACTAGCCGTATACAGTAACCACACTCATCACATATATATACTATACACTATATAATATATTTCTCACATACTATAAATATAATATAATATTAATAAATATAATAAATAATATAATTAATAATAATATAATATATATAACATAAAATAATAATATTAAATATTATATATATATCAAATAAACATTATATAATAACTTACATATTAAATAAAAGCATAATAACTCTCTAACTATACAAACTAAGATACACAAATATTATAAAAATCCGCTGTGACTTCCTTTTGAAACTAAAGATAATACATCAAAATCTCTTTTTAATAAGAATGAAGCATATATATATATAATATAACCTATAATATATCATAATACTCATAATATTCTAATATATATACATCCAATTACACTACCCACAATATCCACTATACCACACTACACTCATAGCACCTGACATAAACCTAAGACCTATCTACTTATACTACCATACGAATCTCATAATATAATAATATAATAAATACTAGAACGATAGATGTGATGTGAGTTTATTGTGAATGATTATGATAGATGAAAATGTTTGAAGGAACTAACTCATGACATCTCACAAAACATAGTTACACCAAGAGTAAAATACAAAGTCATTATATTCTATACTAAAAATTATTTATGATAAACCATACTAATTATAAACAATAAAAAAATAATAAAAAATAAGAAATTTAATTCCACAACCAACAAATTTCCCTAAAAAACACGAAAATTATTAAAGGGAATTAAATCTTATAATCCGAACAACGTAACAACACACAAAAAAAATACAATAAAAAGTTAGAATTTACCCAAACTCAATCAGCTTGACAACTAAACTTTTTTTTGTACGGAACGGACGAATACGATTTACGGCAGCCACAGCAGAATGATCCTCGTAACCTGGCAACTCTTACACCCACACTATTTTAACTAACCCTATCTGTATTACCACTTCTACCACTAACCACTACAAC
This sequence comes from Trachelipus rathkii, assembly GCA_015478945.1. Lineage (NCBI taxonomy): Eukaryota > Metazoa > Arthropoda > Malacostraca > Isopoda > Trachelipodidae > Trachelipus > Trachelipus rathkii. The sequence continues at coordinate 5,651 of JABUQX010131773.1, forward strand.
AATTGTACAAAATTTAGAGTTGTTCACAGGGCCTGACCCGTTCTTCCTCCTATTCTTTTTCGTCTCTTCTTTTATTACCTTTCTAAGTATAACCTTCTCCTCCATTGTCTATTTACTACTAGTCTCTCAATCAAGGCTGCCATTTCCGACTTATTATTTTAAACACTTCACCATAACTATTAACTATTATGCTATTTTTAATATATACTCATTAATAGCACTACATCATTAAATATCTACAGACTCATAACGACGTATCTCCCGCGCTCCTCTCAAATAATGAACGCTATATAAATACTATATCATATAACTATACATATATACACGTACTACTATCAATATATATACATAATACCCATATATATATATATAATATTAATATCATTACTAACATATTATACCACCTATTATACCCTAGGTACTCTATAGACTCCCTTCTCATACCTCACCCCTACATACTCCACTCATACTACACCCTACCTCACCCCTACATATACTACCTCACGGCCCCACTCAATATATATATATGATCTATATACCACTACTATCTCATACACCATCCCCTCACCACTATACCATACTACTCACATACCACCTCACTACACAGAGTGCGGCCGCACGCAACATCATAACTCTCTTCAAACTTCTACAGCACCGAGCACAAACCTCACCCACGCACAAACACGCCGCACCACGGATGCGACACACTATCCAAGACCTCCGCACAATGCGACACAACGCAGCACCCCACAATTTCCTCATCAAAAACAATTACGTCCACAGCACGCACTCGCGCACACGCGCCACACACTGATCTACCGCCTGACTCGTCCAATCAACTACATCTCTCTTCCTTTCAAAAACAGCACACAACTATCCCAGGCAGCATTCGCAAAAAACACCAATAATAAATACAATATATAAGCAGCTCACCAGATATTAAACCACGACCTGAATTAACTTTTCCTATCACCACAATTTACTACACTTAGAAAGTGACTAGCAAATATATATAAGCAAAAATGAGAAGACTTTCTTATTAATTGCTTCATTACCCACCACATTTATAACTCTTGTGGATCACTTCCTCATACGATCCCCCTCCTTCTTGTCACAATTCTTGTAATAGGCAGCAATAATCCCCTCTCTCCTCCTACCACCTTTCTTATAAGATACACACTTATAACAAATTTGCCCTGGACTGCCCACTCGCGTCACCTCTTTGCTCCCTTCCCTAGACATCTCAAGAGTCCTTGACATAAACACACTTTCACGCACTCTGCTGAGAGCTATACCTGGGTTATTTGACGCATAATTGTTACTTAATAAACAAGTCCACTCAGATCTCCTGGTTATTCACACGGAAACAGGTTCGCAGTGAGAGGGATCCTGTGGTGAACATTTACTGCAGACCCCAGCCCTTCCTTATATATCTCTCTGTACCCTCAACTCCTCTCCTCCCAGAGGTGTCTGCTGATATAGTGGGCCCTTTTACTCTTCTGAAATATTTAGAAAAAGGCAAAACAGAGTTAAAGTTCTGTATGCTGCTTATCTTCACTTTGGAAGCGTCTACATCTTTAGTCGTACTTCGACTGACTCATTAACCTGTTAACATTAGATAACCTACCCACCTCGCTCAAACTATACATCAATACTACCCCACCCACATATACTAATATATATAACGACCTATACCCTATCACCCCAGCATCACCCAAACATACACCACTACCTCACCCAATCATACCTAACATATATCAATATCCACTCGACCCTCATCACTATATACCTACTATACATATATATATATACGCCTACACTCACTATCACATTTATTGTCACCTACTTACCCAATAAACATAATATCCCACGGCACAATATAACTACCTCACTATTACCTCATCACTAACTAAATACGTTATTTAATCCATAGGGATATATTAATATTTGCCACAATGACTCAATAATGCTCTTACCACTCCCCTATACCAACACCCACCCCCTCACTATATCCTAAAAAAAGGCCCAATACCCTCAAATACTCACCATACAACTTATTTTTATATATTATATATAATACTATATTTAATTATACACTATCTACCTAACCTACCCACTAATCTACACTCATACTCACCAACAAATAAATATCCCTCATATATCAAAAAATCACCAGTAATAACTATTTTCATACTCATCCCTTACTCAATAAAGCTCATTCAACCACAAAACACAGAACTACACCACACACCCTATAATATATACTATATATATATATATACTATACTATAAATAGTATATAAACTTTAAGCAAATTATCTTCGCTTATCCGATATCAATATAATATATACTATATAATATATATATAATATAATATATTATAAATAATAAATAAAATATATATTATAAAATAAATATATATATATGATAATATATATTATATATATGAATATAACAATTAATAAAATATAATTAATATATACTATAATAATATCAATTGATGGTTTATATCCATATATATATATTATATAATAATAATAAATATATATCAATTATAAAAATATATAAATAATATACATTATATGTCATAATATCACAACCCAATACTACAAACAACAATCGAATAAAACTACTTAGATATATCCATACAAATATATATACTAGAATCTATTATTAATAATAAACAATAAAAATATAAAAATAAAAAAAAAATCAATCATAATAACACAAACTACACATAACATATAACCTTTAAAAAAATATCAAGTAAATGGGACAGATGAAGATATATGTAATAAAATAATAATATAAAAAAAAAATAAGCTTCACCATTTATTATTAGGGGACTACACGTTTCAGAACGTAACTAGTTCCACATACACCTTCAAAGAGCAATATAATATGTTTACAAAGTAGAATCTAACTATCACCAATAGTTACAAACTTTAATTTATTCCTCCAGTAATCCTGGTCTTTAAGGTAAGCATAGATAACTTCCCACACTCAAATTTAAAACACTACAGTACCACCTCCGAGTTTTGAAGGGTTGGGGAAAAAAAAAAAAATAAAAAGGGCAAAATCAGGGAAAAAAAAAATTGGTCAGGGAAAGTAAAGGGGGGGCCCTGTTGCCAATAATAAGCAAATCAAATCAATCAAAGATAAAACTGCACTAAACCTTCGGTTAAATCAAAAGCTCTTTTTCTTCCTTTGTTATAGCCTTAGGGATGCTTTAGCAAGTAGTTATTATAGTTTTGGCATAGTATAAAGTATTTTACCACCTCTGTTGCATTTCCCCGCCAATCTTGTCCTTGAGGGGAACGATCCTCATGCAATAAAAGGACTCCGGCGTTACGCCAAATCTCTACCCTTATCCTGCAAAGCATAATCCAAGCCTAACCAGCAATAGCGCGCCATTATTTCGAATGTACTTTCGCATTTGCTCCACACAAATGTACTATTGATTTGGTGTAATGCGAACCATCAAGGTTCTTAAGCAGGTCTTTTTTAGAATCGTATAGGGAGTTCCAGCGAGTAACCTTGGTTTTTAAGCTTGTTTCCTAACTCTTTAAATTCTCGCAACAGTTTGTAGTTTTCCTGTTTTGCGCATTCCACAATTCCTGTGCTTTGATAAGTGTCTTAATTAAATGGATCCTTGGTACCAGAGGACCAGCTAGGAACATTTGAAACATTCTTAGTAGCCAAGATGTTTAATGTGCAGGAAATGCAACGGAGATGTTCAGTTAGGCAAAGTGCATCATGCTCTTCAAGCAGATTTTCTAACTGGAGAGGTTTTGTCTGCAGAAACTCTGTGTCACTAATTTGCTTCATCTCTTCACCGCGTAACCAGTATCTCTGCAATCGGTGCCTGTTCTTCTTCCTCTTCGTCACCCGTTTCTGCATAAGCATCTACCCGAAAGGCTGCACAGAAATTTGCATCATTATCTGTTGTAAGCAGGAAACCTGAAGATAAATTTTTTAATTTAGTTGTGTTCCTTATTAATTTTTGTTATACGTTTTTTTTCAGCATTACGCTATTATTCCATACTGATTTTTACTGACCCTATGCTCAATGCCAAATTGTTAAATGAATATCCGTAAATTGTTGGCTAGGACTGCGCTGGTCTGAGAAAAAGATAACTCTCTAGAGGCAAGGACAGACTTTTCTCTCTTCAAAGTAATTAATCCAGTGAACCGCCATCCCCAGAAAACTCCTGTTTGTTGTTCCCGAGTCCCAGCTAGTCTGCGGTTGTGGCCACATAACTGACCTTATATAATGTTTGTTAAATCAGCCTTCCTTATTATGCATGACATCAAGATCCCTCCTCATTTTTTCTTCTGGAGGGTAGGTGGAAATCAGAGTTCCAGGTAGCCGAACAGGGATTCGACAAAGAAACGCAGTACTCACCACAATGTGAATAAGGCCAATGTCAATGTAGCAGAAACTCTAGAAGCAAAAATATTTGATGGAAATGAAAACTGGTATTTTTAAATCGAAAAAATTTTTTTGATGACTGCATTCTGTTATGTCTTGTTTTGCGTTAATCTGTTAATTGTGACAGATGTCCCACTTTATAGTTAACCTGTAGTTATAAAGCAACTCAATACCGTAGTTATAAAGCAACTCAAGAGCTCTCTGTCTGTTTAAATATTTTCGACATAGACTGAAGAATGATGGTCTGACCCTTTTTGCTGGGTGTCTCACTGTCCGTTGAGCAGCTCCGGCTCCGCTTTGACCCTCCTTCAATTGAAGTACACATCTCCTTGTGCAAAGAAGGATGTTTCGAAAAAAAGTTACAAAACTGAAAATCCTTATTCATGTAAATAAAATGTAAAATATTTATTGGTTGAATTATAAATAAAAAAAAAATTAAAAAAAAAATTCAAATAAAAAGTTAATCAGTGTAAGTTACATACGATCAAGTAGTGCGATTTCAAGCTTTGTGTTGATTTAATGTCAAAGCTGAAGGTTTTTTTATTGGGAGCATTCAATCTTTCTCTTGTACATCACTCTATTGGCCCCACAATATACTCCTTCTTGCTCTTGACAGACACAAAGTACTTGATAAGATGGAGCCATAGGTTGCTCCAAGTCTTCTTCGGCTGCTTTTTTTCATGGGCAAGTACAGGAGGCGTCAAACTCACATAATTGCGAAGAGTTTACACTTCGCGACTTTCACCGTTTTGCAATTCTCTTTTTCCCCTTTAAGCACTTATTCATATCTGTTTATTCCAATTTACTCACAAAAGCACTAATAAAGGTTTAAATCGCTAATCACAAGTTAACAATAAACTTAGTGGAAATTGGCTTATAATACTACTACTACTCACTACTACTACTACCTACTATCACTACTACCACTACTACTATACATAATAAAATAATAATAATAATAATAATAATAAAATAATAAAATAATAACTAATAATAATAATAATAATAATAATAATAATAAATAAAATAAAACAATAATAATAACAATAATACAATAAACAATAAAGAAGTTTAATGAATAATAATAATCATTTTAATATTATTATTATATTATTATTATTATTATTATTATTATTATTTTATTATTAATTATTTATTATTATTAATTATTAATTATTTTCATTATTATTCCTTATTATTGATTATTATTTATTATTATTCATTATTATATAATTATTATTATATTATTATTATTATTAATTCATTATTATTAGTATATTAATTATTATTATTATTTATTATTATTCTATTATTATTATATTATTATTATTATTAATTATTAATTATTATTATTATTATTAATTATTATTATTGATATTATTATTTATTATGATTATGGTTATTATTATTATACTTAATATTTTTTTTTTTTTTTTTTTTTTTTTTTTTTTTTTTTTTTTTTTTTTTTTTTTTTTTTTTTGTTATTATTATTAACTATCTTATATATATATATATATATATATATATCTAGTTTATGCATATTTCGTTTATATATAACTATAATATATATATATAATTATATATATACTACTTTAGAATAGAGCGCAAACGCTAAATCTAGTTCTAGATAGAGCGCAAATTGCGCTTTTTGCCGCTCTAACAAAGTTGTTGAGCGGCAAATGCAACAAGCCGTACCATTTTTCTAGAAATTTTGCGCAAACACGAAACAAAGCCAGCATTTTTTACCTTAAAGCGCCAAATTGCGCTTTTTGCGCTTTGCGCGCTTCATTTGCGCTTAATGCCCCAACCTCTGATATATATATATATAGATAAATATAATATAATATATATATATATATATATATATATATATATATATATAATATATATATATATATATACTAATATATAATATATATAATTTTATATATACTATATATATATATACATATAATTATATAATATTATTGTCTTTATATATATAGCCTATATATATATATATCATTATTAATATTATATATATAGTATATATATATATATATACTATATATATATAGTATATATATATATATACATATATATATATATATATATATATATATATAGAAGAAAATAATAGCTTAAATCGCTATGGATATATTATAATAAATATGCCTCTAGAGAAATTAGTATCAGGATTTCAGCTGAAGAAAATTTTCTAAATATTATTATTTATAAATTACAAAAACTTACATAAGCTTTCGGCCGAATCGTGGTCTTCTTTCAGATGTGCTGTAATATAGACTAAGTATAAATAAAATTAAAATCAACTTAGTTTCAAGAAAGTTTTTGTTTTAAATTTTTAAAAAAGGGTGAGAAGTTTAATATGTTGTTTAAAATAGAATCAATTATGTATTCGTTTTTCTGTATGTTAAAATTATTGATGTTGGTAATGCAAAATGTTTCGGAAAGTTTTCTCAGGTGTAAATTTTCAATGTTAATAATGGGTGTCATGTGGTCAGCATTTATAAAGTGGTTGTGGGTGGATCTGTGGATGGTAAGGGCAGAAGTTAGGGTTATCGCTCTCGGAGTCGTAATTTATGTGGTATTGTCTACGGGTGACGTCAATAATTTCTCCCGATGTAAGATTGATTACAATGTGAAACAAGGAATTTGAATAACGTATCTGTGAAGGTTGGAGAGTATGTATTATGTGTGTGTGATTTTTAGAATTTTTTGAAGATGAGGATGTTTTACACAAACCTTCAATGCCAAAAACAGAACTACACACTTCTTTTCTTACCATTACCTCCCATTTCATAATGAAGTTAAAAAAATAACTACCTAACTCCATACACATTTCTCCTCAACACATTCTCCCCTTCAAAAAACTGCTAAAACAACACACCACACACAACAATACTTCCACTACAAACAATACGTTTCACAAAATTCCTTTTTCACAAATTGTATCAATCATCACATCGGAAAAACCTATTGACTTCCCCCCGAGACAATACCAACATAAATACGATCTCCAACAGAGATAACACCTAACCATCTGGCCTTAACTCATGCCACGACTCCACCCACAACCACTTATAAATTGCTGACGCACATCACCGACCCATTATTAACATTGACAAATTTACACCTGTAGAAAACTTTCGAAAATTTTGCATTACCAACGACCAAGTAGCATTTTCAACATACCAGAAAAATCCGATACATAAATTGATTCTATATTAAACGAACTAACATGTTATGACTTCTCTACCCTTTTTTGAAAATAATTTAAAACAAAAACTTAAATCTTGAAACTAATTTGATATTAATTTATTCTATTTATATTTAGTGTTTCTGTAATTAACACATGCTGAAAGAGAGGGCCACGCAAGTTGCGGCGCTGAAAGCCTTATGTGACCGTTCTTTCGGCATTTATATCAATAATCAATTTATTTAGTCAAGAAATTTTCTATTTTCATGCTCCTTGAAACTTCTGAATACTCAACTTGTCTTCGATAGAGGCAACATATTTTATAATAATAATAAATCAATAATAATAATAATAATAATATATAGTAATATATATATATATAGTAATAATATATATATATAGTAATAGTATGAGTATATAATATATAATATATATATTATATATATACATAAATAGCTATATATCTATATATATATAGTATATATACGTATAGATAATAACAGTATATATAATATATATATATTAGTTATATATATTATATATATATATACTATATATATTATATTATATATTATATATATATATATATATTAGTAATATATAGCTATATATACTATATATATACTAATATATATATATATTATTAATAATATACTATAATACTACAAGTATATATGTTTTGCACCTTCAATTTAAAGAAATTAATTAAGTTTTTGTTTTCAGGTGTTAAAATTTATAATTTAAAATTAAAAATATTTAAGAGCAGGAGGCGAATAAATTGGAATCCTAAATTAAATTAACGGATTATCGACTTTTTCTCAACATAAACACACACACACACACATCACACACACACACACACACACACACACACAGCACACACACACACACACGACTAAAATACAGCATCACAACAACGTGTAGAATAACTATATACTCATATATGATATATATATAATTATATATATTAATTAAGAATATATATATATAAGCATTATATATAACTAATATATATTATATAAGTATATATATATATATGTATGATATATAATATAATATATATATATAATATATATATATATTATATATAATATATTATATATTATATATATGATAGTATATACTACTACTATAATAATATATTATATATATATATATATTAGTACATTTATTAGTCTTTTTTCTTTGTAATCGTTGTAATTTGAAATATCACCATTGCTGAAATGGGGCAAATTTACTATTATTATTATTATTGTTATTATTATTATTATTATTATTTTATTATTATTATTATATATTATTATTATTTATTAATTACTTATTATTAATTATTATTATTATTGATTAATTAATTATGTATTATTATTATTATTTTATATTATTGTTATTTTTATTATATTATTATTATTAATTATTTCTATTATTATATTATTATTATTATATTATTATTATTATTATTATTATTATTATTATTATTATTATTATTATTATTATTATTATTAGATTTTCAATGTATATTTATTTCGGTATAAACTTTGAATGATAATATCCAATACGGTTTTTCTCTTTCAAGATAAAGAAAAAAATGAAATGATAATAATAATAATAGTTTATTATCCAATAGTTTGTTCATTTTCCATTATTATTTTAATATTAAAACTTGACTGCGAACACGTTGGTGGCGCTGGTTTGGGATAGCCGGCCTTAAAGTTCGATTTTCTG
>JABUQX010131774.1:0-33585 GCA_015478945.1 Trachelipus rathkii
AACACACCACCAGAGGAGAAGAAGAATGCTATTTCTCTCCTCATTTTATTATATTATACTCGTTTTATCAACCATAATTATATAATTTATTTATATATTTAGGCTCTTATCTACTAAATCTATTTTGCTAAACTAGAAGGAATAACTTTGAATACAATTCAAAATTGATATAACTCTGTATGTACTTATTATTATATATGACTACACGATTATAGCTCGAGACGATAATTTTCATACGAAAAATAATTTCTATAGTTTCCTTATCAAACAAAAATTTTTTAAATCATATAGAACAAAAATAGATCGTAATGGGATATAGTTTTGTGATTTGTCAATTCATAATGTTAATTATATAAATACATATAATTTCAAAAAAAAGTTATAAACATATGTATATATATAACGCATGTACGAAGATCCTAACATCTTATATATTAATATTTAAACAACATAAATATATTGATACATATGTATATACAGTATATACATATATATATTAAATATTATACGGTTATAATTTAATGTGTCACACTCAACAGCAGCACATTTGTCATTGCTAGTATAAAATATTATTCCTTTTTAATATATCATCACTATTTAAAATAACAACCCTCCTCTTCATGTTTATAGTTATTAAAATACTTATATTACTACTATAATATATATATAATATATTATATACTATATATAGGTTATATATATATATTATACAGAGGGTTTAGAATTTTCATAATATAATAATAAAGTAAATTCATTATCATATATAACATTAAAATAATATACTATATATATTATATATTATAACTATATCATATATATACTTAATATATATATATATATATATTATATATATATATATAGTATTAATAATTAATATTATATATGTAACACCCTCTTATTATATATACATTATCTATGTTTGAATTTGCTATTATTTTTACGATATTTAGTTTTGTTTTATACATATAATAATTATATATTATTAAAGATACTAATCAATAGTACTAATAATATATTAAATATATATATATATATATACATATACAATAATATATATGATATATTATAATACACCACATATATATATATATTTAATACTATATATATATTAACATCTATATTAATTATATATTATTATATAACTATACTAAAATATTAATATAATGAATACTATATATATAACTATATAGATATATATATATACAACATCAACTATATATACTTATAATAATATATATAAGTTCCATATAAATTTTAAAATAAGTATATATGATAATATATACCGTATATATATAATATTTAACAACATTAAATTTTTACTATATAGGGATAATAATAAATATCCTATTATATTTATTATAGCTATATAATACATAATTATAGATACTATATTTATATACTTACTATATATATAAATAGGCTAAATATATAGTAAATTATTATTATATAGTTAGGGGTTAAATTAATATATATTATATATGTACTGTAATATATATAGTATATAGTACATAATATAATATATCATATATAAATATATATATATTAATATATATCATTATATCACAATATATAAAATATTATTTCACACTTACTTCTATTAGCTATATCAGAGATGATCGGTTCTTACGTTGTTTAAAAAACGATTTTCAAAGATAAGAAAGCTAAAAAAAGAGGTTTTCCTGTCTCTCCACCTTTTTTATATATTATATTTAAATTATTATTATATTATTACTATTAATTATTCTTATTTATTATTTATTATTATTATTATTATTATTATTATTATTATTATTATTATTATTATTATTATTATTATTATTATTATTATTATTATTATTATTATTATTATTATTATTATTATTATTAATTATTATTTATTATTATGATATATAAAGATTTATAAATAGAAAACATTTCAAAATTGACACCTCATGAAATGTTTCCATTAAGAGAGCAACGAATTTAGTGTACAACATTTTAGAAAATATTTAATAGACGAGACATAATTATTTAGTCTTAATTATATATATATTATAATTATCTAATATAGAACGTATATGCACATCCTTAAATATTTATATATTGAAATTATAATATAATATATTATATAACACCATTATATATCACTTAATATTAATTTTAATATATATACATCATAATCATAACTTTATTAATTTAAGTTTTAAATCTATTATTTATCATATTAGGATATACAGGAGGTAATTAAGATATTGAGAGTATATACAGATAATATATAGTGTATTTAAGTGATTTACTATTATATATAATACTATTATATATATATAATCTAATATAATATATTATAATACTTAATATTAATAGTTTTTTATAATATATATTCAAATATAATATTATACTATATATCTATATTACTTTAATACACACTAGCTACACTACTTAATTACACTAATACTATTATTAAATTATACTCTATTATCTATATATATATATAGAGACCTACATATATATATAATATTATATAATATAATAGTATAATATATTATATTTTAATATTATATATAAATATATATATACTTTAGTATTTAATGTCTTAAAAAGCTTTTTGAAGTTAATTTAACAGAAGTAATTTAATACTCTTAGAGAATTATATAGAATGTCCACATCATTATCTCTAATTAAAAGCTTCAACAAAATCGAGGTAGTATTTAGAAAAACCTCGATTTCTGATAAATCATAGGAACCTATATACATTGTATAATTTACCCACATCAGAGTCTTCAGTTGTTGACCAATATTATACACAAGGAAGTATTTTCACAATATTTGTATCATCCTAACAAAATACACAAGTCGTCACCTTTGACGTTTGAATCTTGATCACTAAAATATAATATATCAACTATGGTATTACTATTTTTAAATTAAATCTAAATAAAATTTTCGCAACTTAGCGTCGTGTTCTATATACTTGAACATCGAGCTAATAACCGCAAAAGCACTTAACAAATATCCTAGTATAGATTATATTTAGCAGATATAACCTTTCATACATGTGAATACCCTCAAACTTCTTATCTACAATTGCTAGCGCAATAAATAAACTAACAACATCATATATCGTCTGTTAAGATATTTGAATCCCACTCTAAGATTATATTTTTATAACCCTTTGAGAACGTAAATTTTGATGAGATCATTTACATCTAAAAACTAATCTCTGATTATATCTATTTTGAGTTCACTTTCTTTCATACTTCTAATACTCATTAACACAAATATTTAATGCTGCATGGGCATCCCAAATATTAATATATTTATTTATTATCTGATTTATAATCAATATAATATTAATAATCATAATTAATTGTTTTAATGATTTCAATTTATTTATCTTCTAAATCAACGGACAATAAAATTTCTTCAACAGTCAAGCCTATTAAATAATTCTATTTTAGTCTACATACAAATATATAATTATTATTCGGAGGTGAGGAGATTACCAGATCATCCTCACAGATTTATTGCGTTAACAGAATATATATATATATTATATATATATACTACTATAACTATTTAAGCTTAATATTATATATATATAATCAATAATATCTTAACATATATATATTATATACCCATATATACTTGAGTATATAAATATCTATATATATAGATATACCTATATATATATATACATATTTCCATATCACATCATATAATATATATATATACATATATATAATATATAATATATATATATATTCTAATCTGTTATTTACGTATGTATATCACATATAAAGTTATGATTCTTTAATCTAATAATATATATTATATGCATTACATATGCACTTACAAGTACTACACTAGCACGTAAATATAGCAACCGTAAGTTGTGATATATTATTATTAATCAATAAATCATACGTCCTTAATAGGTAACTATATCACTCATCTCTTAGAGCTCACTTGGGAATTTAGGATATATATAATAGCTGTGAGGAAATGTGGACCTTGAACACCTATAGCACGATTATGTATCCGCTAAGTATGTTTGACGTTTATATAATCATCTTATTTTAACTACCCAAGATTTGAGACTACAAAGCTATAAGCGTCACGAGTAAACGGTGAGTATATAGTGTTATGTACATAACAATTAATATTTACACCTACAGCAGAGATAATATAAACGAGTTATCGATAATTATTAATACTATTAGAGTCACATATCGTTGAGGTGGACGTGAGCAACGTTCATATAACAACTTAAGCGGACATCTGCATAGGGCCTACCTAATAGTAGATGTTTCAACATCACGAGTAGTTTGTGAGAAATTACATGATAAAGGTGAGAGTTTATTTTTGAGATAATATAATATATATATATATTATTATTATATTATAATAATAAATATAATTTAAATATATATATATTATTTATATATATTATTATATTATATATTTATATTTATTAAAATTAATTTAATAATATATATATATATATATATACTTGATATTATATATAATATATAATTAAGTATATATATATATATTCAAGTATATTAATAATATATTTATAATTATATATATTATAATATATATATTATATATATTACTATATATATATATATATATATATATATATTAATATATTAATATATTTATAACATGTATTAAATATAAGTAAATAGGATCATGCGGCTTATTAAGTATTATTTTTAGTTTTTGAAGAAAGTTTAATATATCTTGATTAATAATCAAGCTCTACATACTAAGCTATCCTAATAAGAAATGTTGAACCTTTTTCTAATAATATCATAGAACAGCCATTTGTAATAAATTATCCACATCATAATTACTAGTGTTATGATTTTGACCCATAATTTATCACAATTGAGAATTATCTTTTACACATAATATATTATTTTTCACTAATAAACTAAAAACATGTTCAGTGATCCTACACTATGTGTGACTTCATCAAAATAACAACATCTCAGATTAATCTTTTATATTATAATTTAACTATAATAACAAATAAAAATTTGGGCATAGTGGCATTCAATTTTCTATAATTTATACATATTTATAATATATAACTTGCCTTTATAATATTAAATTAACACATAATAACACATAATGGACGAGTAATAGGTAAATATATAATTTATTCAGATATCAGACTTAGAAATACCTTCTAAATAACGTACTCTTTCATATGAGCACTTGACTATATCGACAATAACATCAAATATATCGTATTGTATTTAAAATTTGAAATATACCTACAATATATTTATTAATATATAATTATTATATTTATTATTTAACATTGCTTCCTAATTTATATATTATAATTTAGTTAATATTATATACCTTTATTATATTAAAAATAACATTTAATCAAAATATTATTATGGAGAGTTATATATTTCAATTATTAAACTATATATATACACTACATTAATAAGAATATTCTATAATTCATAGTAGCCACCAAATATATTAATTATATATATAATATTTTTTCAGTATAATTTCTCAATTAATTATAGACTAATATTATGATATAATCCCTAACTATTATGTCTTTAGGGTTATCTTGTATTCAATTATTATCTTATGTAAAGTCGTAGAGAGAGTTAATAGATACAATTGAGCTCGAAGTTCAAGCGTATATATAAATAAGTTACGCTCGTCTTAGTATTATAATATAATATTTCTTCACGAGGGTAGAGAGAATTATCCCATGCAGCAACCTCACTCCTCAAATCAATTATGGTATGTAGACGATAATGATATATATATAATAGGGGTGGGTATCAAAACTGGGTAGGTACATCACTCACAAACCTCGGAACATGAATATCAGTTTGCTAACCGTGTTTGCAAAATAGTTGCATATATAAGACAATCATATTATTTGCAACACTCATTTGGCTTTATCTAAGATGACGTATCTCAAAGTAGTTAGTAGTATAGTGGTTAAGGTGGGTGTAGACGAGTCACACTTATTCAAGGTACTAGGGAGAATCACCCGCTTTTCTGAGGTAGGAGTTATAGTCATCACCTCTGGAGAGGAGCCGGAGTCCCTACCTAACGGGAGGGCTATTTATCGGTTAAGCGTAAGTATATATATATAGAAGGTTATTAAATAATTATACTGAGGTAAAATCTATATTTCATAGTGTAATTGGATATCAAGTAAATATAGATTAATCAGTGAATCAACTTTGCTAACACCCGTCCTCTAATTCTAATCCGAGAGTGTGTAATAATCGTGTCCTCAACAACCACGAAATTCTCTTGAAGTGGTTAATTTCATCTCTACTCGCTATTAAGGGACGAGAGAGAGAGTCGAAAGAAACATAATACTATAATTAACATTCGATCATATGTTCGCACATTGTCTAGGACGCTTAAGCACTAGACTACCGTGCGCGAGTAGTGTTTGACGACCACCGCAACAGCATGGACGAAATATGCCTAGGAACGCACGGAGACTAGAGCATAAATCTGTTGGGGCTTCTCAAAAACTAGTATATAACTTCACCACACGGAATGCATTTGTTCGTGCGGCTAGTATACTTTTAGTCCCATCTGTGGTGCGGTGAGTCGTACAAACATCAAGCTGTCACATCTGCTAGAGGGGCTCATTTCTGAGTGCGCGCGATGCAGTGAGTGAATTTATGGTACACTTACACCGTAGGAGTTTTGTGGTGTTTTGCTGAATCACCACTCACGGAGGGTACTATCGCGCCTAACCGTACCCGGCGTTTACCATATACCACTTATTTTAAAGGGCTTCATACAAACCGAGATTATGTATAAGATAGCTTATAGGCGTATATACGGCTAAATCATTTATACTGAGAATCTAGGGTTATCCGAATATGCGCGTATACAGACGAAGGAGAATGATAAGGAGAGAAGACTAGCGCTCGAGCTTACCGCTACATATGCCAGGATGCGAGCGCCTATTAACATACACCACAATCGTTGATTATTATATCATCTATTCACGTATCGATAGAAAATCAACTTCTCCAGAAGGAATATGAAATTCTGAGAGTGAGAGAGGATCGAAATTTTACGATTCATCCTGTAATGAGTAGAAACGTTATTTGTTATATACGCACTCCGACTTGCCTTCCTAACCTACTGATCCTATGATAGCAATTATATTATATATAGAGTTGGTAGACTACCTATAGATTACAGATATACCTTCATATAGAATGGGGAAAATGGCCTTGGGTACTTTTTTTATTAATTAAAATATTTAATATATAATAATGTATGCTATCTTCAAATTTTTTTTTTTTAAATTATAATGAGTTTATATATATATCTACTATCACAGGCTATTATGGCATTATTAAATACTTTATGGCAATATGGAATGTATTATAATAGTTGTATATAGAAATGCTTACAATCGTAGACGAGATTACAGTATACCAAATTACTGTGTCCCTACTACCGTAAGGCGGGACCTACCCACCGCTACTTAAAAAAAAATTAAAATAGAATTACAGAAGAATGAAACTCGGAGACAGGATAGAGGTAGTTAGGAGTTCGGAGTAACCGTACATTGGAGTTAGATTACTCAGCTTCTGAGTATCCTCAGAGAACCTCCTCACTTAGGAGGGGATCCGCTAATTATGAAAAAGTAAGAAGAAAATTATGTATAATAAAATGAGCAAAATCACAGAGGAAGAAGAAGAAGTAGAAGTAAAAGAATTAGAAGAATGAAGAATTGAAAGCAAGAAAGAATAGAAGAAGAAAGAAGAAGTGAAAATATTAAGAAAAAAAATATGCAGGTTTAAAAGAAGATAAAGTAGAAGATAGATAGAATACGAAAGAAAGAAGGAAGAGATATTGACAAGTAATAGAAAATAGGTGAGATAGATAGAATGAAAATAAGGAGAGGAGTAGTATAGTAATAAAGATTCAAGAGTTGATAGTGGCACTCAGAGGTGCCTAGGAGCCTATATACACATTCTCATGAGTGACGCGTGATGACCCTAGAGTTTAAATAAAGCACTCATAGTATCACGTTATAATATAAACAACTAATATTAGTTGGTGTCTTTATATATATTGATTATATCTGGTATAGTATATCTAATTAGAAACACTTGAATTAAATGGTTTCAATATAATTATCAAGAAAAGATAAACTATAAAATAAATAATACATAAATTATAATGATATAATAAATTATTTACTAATTAAAAAAATAAATTCAAAATATTTATATATTTTAATATTTTACATTATTTATAGTTTTCATTTTGTATTTATAATTTACGCAGTAGTATGGACACTTATGGCAGTTTTCCATAACACAGTACATCCGGCTAAAGTAATGTGCCAGACACAGAGGTCAAATGTTGTCAAAAGACCACCATCCACGCCCCCAATCTGCTACCTCCCACTCGCAAATGCAACTCATTTTCTCTCTGACACAACATTGGTGTATCTAGTTGACCTATCTTATTTGACAAAACATTTCGAGCTGTTCATTGACGAATAAATTATAGTACCATAAGAAGTCTACAGATAGTCTTTATTTATTATTACAACGAATCGAGCTATCAGAGAGTACAATACTCTGGTTAGAAACTAAGGATAGCTCGGCGACAGTTAAATCAGATTATAGCTTTACTCTGTGAAGTAAGATGCACCTGATATCTGGAAGCGAGGCTGGAAAGCTCTACCCACACCAAGGCCGAGAAGCTTATGACTATATCGACTACGCACATCTTTAAATATAAGTAACGCAGTGATTTATAACATGGAGGTGGATAAAATCTTATAACATAATTTGAGGACACGTGAACATCTCCCATATAAACGGAGAGAGTAATTTATTTATCGCAGTACAAGATCGATTACCGCCTAATAAAACGCTACGAGAGACTTGTTCATTATATTACACTTCGTGTAAGCCCATTCTTTTTCTTTTACACGTAGCTACTGGTTGCCGCTTATTTTCAACATACTCTAATGAAATTAATATTTCGAGACACACATAGACAAAATGTGAGTAATTAATATTAAGCTAAATATTATTCCACACATATTGTCGATATAATCTGTATTCATCGTAGTTAAGTGGAAGCCACCTGCGTCGACGTCCACCCCTTTCGAGCTAGGCTGCGAGATGAAATATAGGCAGAGACACTATTATCCGTCCTAACATAATTAATGGGTTTCAATATCTCTCGCCGACCATCAATAAATTAATCAATGGCGTTATAATGAATTATAGTGAGTATGAGATTAAAAAATCGGATCACCAAGGCGAGTATTAGTATGAGCTGACCACGAGTAGGTTCACCACCTTATAAACATGAAGGGGAGAGCTGTTTACGAGTACACCAAAGGTTCCACCAGATCGCATTAGACGATACTACGAGAGATAACGGGTACTACATCACTGCGATTATCTAATAACACCGGGCTTATATTCATTGCTTATTTCAACAACCCCGAGTCATAGAGACGCATCTAGATACTCTCAATACATACGGCGAACTCAGTTTAACGAACAAGAGCTGGTATACGATTGTGCAGATGTGAGAGAGAGAGAGAGAGATAGAGCCGAAGAATAAAGGTTAAAGATCGGGGGAAATATTTAGGTAATCTACATTGCAGTTTCTTGTTTATCTTAAAACGTCGAGCACATCAATTCATCCCACACGAAGCGGAAGAATATTCTGCATTTAATCTAGAGAGATCCGTAGAAGGATATTCCGACCTCTATCCAAGTAAAAAGGATATCACGGTATCTCTTACGTCGACTATACCACGACTATACTATTATGAGAGCCTTCATCAACTCGGTACATAAGGCGGGATCAGCTACTCCTTAGGTCACATACTCGGTGCGAGTTTCACAGAGAAATATATCTACATTGGGTTACGGCGAAGGCATTATCGATACTAAAGGGTGTCCTAACACTTAACACAATAAATATGTAATGTGAGTAGAGTAATGGCATATAACTCAAGTAAGACGGGTAGATCGTTATATTGTACAAAGCGTTTTCTCACAGATCGAATGCACCTGCTAAAGACTATAACATTCAACGCGCTCTTATACTGTCTCCCCGCTTCAGTCACACAGGGGGACCACCCACACGCCCTTAAACACATTAAAAATAGATCGTTAGAAGTATAGATGGACAACAATACATTTTCTATGAAGAAGACAGCGAATAGGTTACGTATATCGTGACTCGAGCTTTGGGGGCCGGAATCAGGAGATGGAGTTGGATTCAGCCTCTATCAATTAGTAGCTCTCACAGCAGTACATATCTCAAGGAGGTGTTGTGTGACACACACAACTCAGTTGAAAAAAAACTAGACAATGAGAAGCAGAATGCACACAGGCGAATCTACAAGAATTAAACTAAAGACGGAAGACCAAAACAAGAATAGAAGAAGACCTATAAAGCAAGCACACGCACAGTAAAGAACGAACCGAATAAGAAAGCATCGGCTTCACATTAACAAGTTCTTACAAGAGTCATACATAGGACGGATGACACAGAACTCAGAACACTGTATTACACACACTGTCGGTCAAGGCTACATCGTCTTAGACATAGTGAGACGAAAGTGTTAATAAGTATAACACTAACCATGGGGAAAAAATGTACTAAAAGATTGAGGAGTCAACGACAGTAAGGAGTGATTAAGTTATCGCACTTTATCCGATAGTTCGGCTCGAACGAATTATACCTTCTACACGAGTTAGCATTGAAGGTGATCCACCTACACCATCAATAAAAGCTACAAGACGCGGCTAACTGACTGCACCTCAAAAGAAAAGTAATATAGTCAAAGATACACTCAAACAACCGTATCGCAACGAAGCTTAATGAACAAAGAATACAACAGTGAGTTTGGTCACATTCTATTTAAATACTAGTATGATTCGAGGCTCATGTATGTAATCTCACCCATGTCGAAAAAAGCATAGTCTCTAACAAGAGTTAATAGCTACAAAACCGAAAAGCCATAAATCGATTTAACATACTCTAAATATATAATTCAATACGCATATAAATTCTAAATCATAATAAACAGTATTATAAATATAAAATAATTTAAACTCACAAATTTAAACATAAACATGTATATACAAGAAAATTCGTTTTTATATCATCCCACTATTGCTCCTACTATTTATGGGTTAATTTAATATAACTGAGATATATCAATTTCACTGACACTTATCTACCTATAATACATCACTAAAGATTCACCACACCATAAAATGAATACAATAACATAAACGCGCTAACAATAAATCTAAGAAACCATAGAATGTCCCCCATCCTCGACAGACACAATCCACCCTAACACAACCTCACTAGTAACGCAATACAACAACTGTTAACATAAAAAGTTCAGCATGAGTTCTCATATACATGTTGATCTACTTATTCTACTCAGTGTCCGAGAACAAAAATATGCTCACAACAGGGATATACCACACAATTTTTTTTCCGACAATAGAGTTCATTTCATTATATGTCTTAACATAAGCATCATATAACTCCACATGGACAAAAATAATAGATACGAGATTCGTTACCTACATAACTTATAATCACATATAATGTCTATCATCGCCCGGTAAAATGATTATCACATACTAGTAGAGATACCATTAGTAAATAAGTCTGACATGATATAATATACCCAGATAAGAGAACACAATAACTTTAACATACAAAACGTCAACCGCTCGACATCTCTACACGATACGGGTATTACACATTCATTAACACCCAGTAAAGTAACTAATACCGACATTACCCAAAAACGTACATTACTATTTCTTGGTAATCCTCTACATCCTTATTACTGCCTTACACTTTTTTCCAAGCAAAATCTCTAACATATTAACGTTATCTTACACTGACACAAAAGTAACATTTTATCAAAAAATGTTGTTAAAAGTGTTAAGCACACTCATTCCATAATACCTAACGAGTAAGGACGAATAAAGTTAAAAGTATTTTAGGCTTATCGTCTCTTTTTAGACTCGCCTCCTTTCAGAAAATACCCCAACTCTAAACATGAAAAATTGATTTTATGCTTTAACAAAACTACTTTCCCACTAAAAGTTGAATGCAATAACTTATTATATTGACCTCTGGGCAGAAACCAAGGCAACTGTTACATTCAAATACTCGTAACCTTATTTTTGGTCTTTACCATTAAATATTAAATGATTAGTTTTAACACATCGTTGGGAATAACGAAAACTCCCTCGTGAAAGACTATGAACCAACAAGCCGTAGAGATGCGGGGAAAGATGTCATCGTATCAACGACTCACGTTGCATCACGCCATACAACAGCGAAAAACTATCCTACTGAAGAAAGATAGTGTATAAACATCCCTTAATATTAATTTTTTCTTTCAACCAATCAGAAGTAAACAAGAATACGACGTACGACTGAACCATATCAGTTCAAAAACGGGTATATATTCTCGTTCGAACAACAACAACAAAAACACAATAAATCTTACAAAGATAAGTTCTTTTAGATACTTAACCAACAAATATTATGCAACGTATTATTGTTTTTTCACGATTAATAAGCTAACATAGCATTACGGACAGGCATACTGGTAACTACAGAAAGATAATGATGTAACATTACTGATCTGTATCCAAATCACCATACAAACTTCAGACACGATAACTGTTAACATTAACAAGTTCACACTTAACACCTGTAAAGTAACTGACATTTGCATACAAACGTAACCTATTCATACCTATTCATACTTTTAAAGAAATTCCTTATGTTTATTAAACCTGTGTTAGATATATTTAGCACAATTGAAACCGCCACAGTAATATTTAACAAAGAATTTATCAATACCTTTGTTTTAATTATGCAATATCCATATTGACTCACAGAGGCAGCTGAAAGGTATGCTAACCGTCGTAACAAAAGCTTTCCACCACACACCTTATCAGCTAACATTAACATAGCCTCGATACCTGAACTAGAATATGATGTACATCCTAAAGCATACACCAAACACAGCTATTCTATGTTCTATCTCTCCTTTCATCACCACGTACGATAAGCCAACTAACATTAACAAACTTTCCACACTTACAGCAGTAAAGTACCTAACACACCCTCCCCCATTACCAACTCCATCCACATCGCGTTACAAAACGATAAATCATCTACTATTCATAGCAACAAATCTTCTTTTCTCAAAATGCAATCTCTAACATATATCAATGTTTAACGATTTTATCATCATAACATCGGATTTTAAACAAAGTTTAAGTATATTGCTAACCTGTCTGAATCATCACAAATATACCCCCCCTGAACCCTAGACGAAAAGAATGACTAGTAACCTCATGCTAACGTAACAACATGTTTTATCATAACTCAACGCTTCCGTAATATTCTACACCCCAAATAAATCCTCCATAAATAACTCTTCCTCCTCCTTCCGTCCCTAGAATAATCAATAATCAGCCACGCGACTGATAATAATTGACCAACATAACAAAGACTTTAATAAACCAAAAATCAATCTTCAACGTAAAATAAACAAAAATCGTTTGATTCACTGACATAATCAATACAAAATAAGTTCTTTGAAATAAAATATCACAGTAAATGGTAATAGTTAAAGTTTACTATGTTTTGAGACTTTACAGAGCAGTAAATCAGGCCAAATCAGTCAAAAATCAATGACTAACCCCATCTCCCTGCAGGATCACCCTACTCCCCATCCATCAAAACTCCCCGCCCTTCCGTGGATCACCTAAATCATATAGAACTACCCTACATGTGATTCAAGTCATGCATTTTTTCGAGTATCGCGTTCCATCTTTATGGATTAAACTACACGATACAAAACATCTAGAGAGTTTTTATATAGCAGTATCTGGACATGCTACCCAGATACATATGACCTTAAAACAGGTCTAACAAAAGATCTATTCAAGATCGATATTAAACTATCAACCATATCATAACTCCTTAACTAATGAAGTAGTAATGGTACACATGCACTTCATACCATACTAACCATATCCTCGCGTATCGAATAATCAGCCCTAAACTCGTAAAATTCCCTACTTATCAAGGTAAAGTAGCTAACAATGTCATATCACATTACTCAAGATAATTGCTTCCACAACTCTTTCGCGCCATCATTTCACGCAACCAGGGGTAATAGCCGTATTATCTAACGAAAATCTCCTTAATTCTAAAGAAAATCTATCAAAGAACCAACATCTTGAACTATGAATTGACACTATCTCATTCAGGTCCAACTCGTTTCGAAGTCATACCATCATTTGACCCTATGAAATCAACGTAGGCACATTAGCACAAATTTTAGGCGCAATACCATACACACATTACTCTCACTAACCACATAAACTTAACCTAGACTCACTTTTCTAACACACTGCATCATCACCAACAGTTAATCACAGTAATGATCTTACAAAACTCCTCACTCATCTTCTTCTCATACAAATCAGTGTGTATTTTCACAATTGTCATAGTAATATTTAACAAACGTAACCCTAACTACGAATAAACAGTTTTTTCATAAAGCCAAGAGTATCTGAAAGCAACCACATTACCCCATAACAATTTGAATCTCTCTCCAAGGAAAATCCCAGGGCGGACAAAGTGCGCCCCTTGAAAAGGGGTGAGTAAATCCTGCGAGGGGGATCACCCCGAAGGGGTGTAACGGGCCCTTGGGCCTCATCGCCCGTAGGCTGAGGCGCTACCTCCCTCCTACGGAGGGCGTAAAAGGCCCGCTTACACCCCTTCGGGGTGATCCCCCTCGCAGGCTTCACAACCTTTCAAGGGCGCATCCCCCCTGGGGATGCAATGATATAATGTGTTGCGTTTAGATACTCTTGTTAATGAAAACTGTTTATACGTAACGTTAGGTACGTCTATGTTAAATATTAAACCTGAAAGATGCAATGTGAAAATAACGACTGATTGTTAGAGAAATGAGGAGTTTTTTATGTAAAGATATATACTGTGTGTTAACTGAATGATGGATGTTTGTTTAGCAAACGTGAGTCTGGTTAAGTTTTGTTTGCGAAGCTTTAATATAGTCATAGGTTTGCCCCCTAGATTTGCTAAAATGTCTACCATTATTCCACCTGCCTGGTCAAAATGAACTGTCATAAACACACTCCCGAAAGCGCAGTGACATTTTGATGAAAGATAGTGTCAATTCATAGTTCAAGATGTTGGTACTCTTTAAATAGATTGGTCCACTTTGTTAAGAGATTTGTTAGATTAATACGGCTGTTACTGTTGCCTGATATGCGACGAAAAGAAGTGGAACAATATCGAGTATTGTATGACCTGTTTAAGCTACTACCATTGATAAGAACATCTTAGTCAGCGTAATTTCATACCGAATTTAAGCCTGATTAATTCATACGCGAGGTAATGTTAGGTTTGCATTGAGACACCCTTTATACCTTTCTTAGGTTACGGTATAACTCATATGTTTCTAGCCTTTATTGATGCTGAAACTATGTTGGTTGGTTAAGCATATTTTCGTAGGTCAGTATATAAAGACTTATATTTTTTATGTTTATGTTTAATCCAAATATGATACTCCGAAAATATGCTGCATATCCAAATATATGTTTTCTCAAATGTAATCACAGGCGGGTGGGATGGGTAAGGGATTGCATGGGATATGGTGGTTTAACTCATTGAATTTTACTGCTTTAAAATTAATCAGTCCTTAAACTATTACGGTTTATCTGATAGAAGTATTGTTCTACTTTCAAAAAAGGACACCTTTATGTTTATGTTGTCAGGATAAAAATTTTTGCTATTTTTTGTTATGTTTGGTTAAAACTTTGTTATTTGCAATTATATTCGCTGGGATTTTATGATATTCTATAAGAACGAGGAGTTTTTTTGATGGAACCCCATTTTTGTTCTAAATATTACGACACAGTTGGATGTAAAAACATTTTGTTACTTCAGCATTATATTCTTTGTCAGTATGATGATAGACAGGTTTATCTAAACTAGGTTTGTTAAAGAATATCCCGAAGTTCATGTAAATTAAACATTGATAATGTTAGAGATATGCTTGAAAAACGGTGAATAGGTTTACGCTTTGTACGATGTGTTAGGTACTTTACTGCTGTTAAAGTGTGGACAGTTTGTTGAATGTAGGGGCTTATTCGTTAACGTATGGAGTGTTAGGTTGTCGTGTACATCATATTCTTAAAGTTCAGGTTATGTTATGTTAGCTTTATTAAAATGTGGAACTTTGTTAGCGTTAGCATACTTTTCACTGGCTCGTATGATAATTAAACAGAAGGTTATGATTAAATTCTTGTTAAATATTACTGTGTCAATGGTAAAATTAAACATTTTTATGTTAGAGATATGTTTGGTAAAAGTAATGCAATAGGCTTGACGTTTTGCTATGCAAATGTTCAGTTACTTTACAGGTTGTAAGTGTGGAACGTTTGTGTAATGTTAACAGTTTTTATTTGCGTGCTTAAGTTGTGTTAGATTCGTGCGTTGTACATTATTTTCGTTAAGATTTCTTTGGGTAATGCTCGATTGTTCAGCCGTTTATTAATGTGATAAACAATATACGTGTAGCAATATATTTTTGTTTGCGGTTCACGTATTCTATAATGAACTCTTATCTTTTCATCTGAATGTTATTGTCTCGTATGAGCTATTGTCTCTTGTTGCGCTTGCAAGAAAGAAATTATACCCTTTTGAAACACAGAGTAGGACGGTTTATTCTACACCGTACGTCGTCATTCCTGTTTTACTCTCTTCTGATTGGTTTGAACAGAAAAGAATCTCATTACGCTATTTATGGCATTATTACTTCTAGCATATTTTCCTCCTTCATTAATAAAGAAAACTCCACCATGTTCTAATAATGTTTTTCCCTTGTATGACTAAGCATTCAACTAAGCCTCCCAGAAAACTGGCTTTTCCAGGATCATTGTTTAGTTGATATCCTTTTGCAACGAGGATATTTTCGGTTATTCCCAATCGAATCGTGTCACATTTATATTATTTTTAAATCTGGTAAATATATCAACGTAAATATGGCGACTGTTTACTTTTAGTTGTATTTACCTAGCCAGTAATGAGGGTCTCAAGATAATAATTAGTGAGATTATTGTGAGTCATCACTGTTAAGCCAAATAAGTTATTTATATATAAGCATAAAATCATTTTTCATATGTTTAAGAGTTGTATTTTCCTAAAAGGAGTGGTCGGAGACCTCATAATAAAGAAGAGTACATAAGTACCTAAAAACTTTACTGTTTATTTCGTCTTATACTCGTTAGGTATTATGTAAATAGTATGGTTTATAGTGTGTATTTAGGTATGACAACAATTTTTTTGATAAATATGTTACTGTGTTCTAATATTTATTACATAAATGATACAATCTTAAACGTTTAATCAATGCTAAAGGAGATGTCTTGGGAGAGAGATATAAAAAGAGGAGTTGTGAACAGGTGATTACGGTTTGTGTATAGTTGGAGAAATAGTTATGTTACTTTAAAACCTTCTGGGAATTATAGAGAGTGGAATCTTTGTTTATAAATACAACCAGTAATCTAAGGTGAAGGAAAAGCATGTTTTAAAAGGGTTTCTGGCATCTTTTGCATTATATATATATATATAATATATATATAGTATATATATAAATATATTATCAATATATATATAATATAAATATTCTATATATATATATATTTAAGTATATACGTATATATATACTATATATATATAGTATACTATACAATACTGTATATATATATTATATATATATATATATTAATATATATTATATATGATAAATCCAAACGTATAGAATATCATAGTATATTATATATATATATAACTTCAGATTAGCTTTTTCTAATATATATATATATTATGAGTATATATATACGTATATACTATATATATTAGGATATATATATTATATACTAACTTTATAGCTATAGTATATATATAACATATTATATATATGATATATATATCTATATATATTACTTATATATAGAATATGTTATTTTAAATTTTCATTCTTCTTTTTTGTTCTTTTCTTTTTCATTTTTTAACTTTATCTCTCTCTTGAAGGATCCTCTCTCTCTCTCTCTGCGTCTCTCTCAGTCTTCGTGCGAGTCATTCTCGCGAGTTGTATATTAGGGCGCTCACCAGGATGGTGTTAGGTTTGTCGTTGTACATTATTTCCCTAGTTCATATGATGTGTTATGGTTAGCATATATTCGCTCGATTAAGTATATAAAAGAAACCTCGTTGCGGACTTTGTTAACTGTGAAAAGTTTATTCCGTATGAAGTTGGATGTTAGGTTTGTCTTGTACATTGATTTTTTTAGTTTCATCGTTACGCTATAGTTAGTTTATTATTTGGTGTGGACTTTATTTATGTTTTAGAGTAGTATTCGTTGAGTTCTGTATAATTAAACCAATGTTGTGAGGAAATTTTTAGTTAAATGTTACTGTATGTCAATGTAAGCTTAACGTTAATATGTTAGAGTTTCAAGCATGAATTAAAGGTCAGATCAGGGGTTACGTTTTGCATACGCTTGTTAGTTGCTTTACTGCAGTTCGATAAGTGTGGACTCTGTCAACGTTGGTACCTGGCATATCTTCGTTAACTGTCGACGTTGCAAAGGTTGTCTTTGTAATTTATTTTCTTAGTTCATGTTACGATATGTTAGCTTATTGATGTGGAAACTCTTTGTATGTTAGAGTAATATTCGTTGATCAGTGTATGGATAATTTACCAATGTTGTGATAAATTTGGTTAAATTATTACCATGTTAGTGTAAAATTAACGATGATATGTTGGAGATATGCTTGACCAAGTGTGAATAAGTTACGTTTTGGCCGAAGTGTTATGTTAGTTACTTTACTGGTTGTTAAGTGTGGAATTTTGTAAATGTTAACAGTTTCTATTTGTTGTTGTAAGGTGTGATAGGTTTCTGTCTTGGTCTAACATCATTTTCTTAGTTCATGTTGCGCTATGTTAGTTTTATATATCTGAAAACTTTTATTATTGAAGAGTTCAATAGTAGGCTTGTTAAGATCACTAAAAGATAAATATCGCCAATGTTGTGATAATTTTTGACTAAAATGTTGCTGTGTCAGTGTAAGATTAACGTAATATGTTAGAGATATTGCTTGTAAAAAGTGGTAAGATATCGTGTTACGTCTTTGCTAACTGGTCCATATTAGTTACTTCTACTGTTGTTAGTGTGGAACTTTTCAGTTGTTTAATGTTGTACTGCTTATTCTTGATCTTTTTTTCATAAGAGTTGCATTGTTCCTCACATTATTTCTTAGGTTCATCAAATTGATTGTTCATAAAATAATGCTTTTTATTTGATTGCTGGAATACCTCTTATTGTATGTTTAGAGTATATTTCCCCGTTGGATCTCTAGTGTGATAAGTAGACCCAATGCGTTGTTGCAATTTAAATTCTTTTTTTTAGTTATGTATGTAAAAATTTCATCAAGTTGGAATAAATTAACGTTGCTTATGTTAGAGATTCTGCCTTGACAATAGTGTGAATTACACTGTTACGTTTTTGGTATGCTATATTATTACTTTACTGGTGTTAAGTGTGGAACTTTGGAGTAATGTTACACCCAGTTTACCTCGGTTTAACGATGTGCAAGTTTTGTCTTGGGGGTTATATTTCATAGTTTTCAGTATGAATTGCTCACAGTTCTAAGCTTTTATAAATGTGCAAAACTTTGTCTACGAATAACAATGATATTGATTGATGTTCTGTATAAAGTACCTTTGATTTTATGTTATTATGTTTTATTCAAAATCAACACTCGATCAATGTGATCCCTTTTTCAAAATTACTGATCAATATAGATACGATGGTCAGGAGGTGGTAGATGGGGGCTGGATGGTGGTTTGATTTACTGATTTTCACTGCGATTTGGGGTAATGTTAAAAACGCTAAATTTCTGTAAGTTATAAACTAAAAAAAAGTGTAAAGAAATTTTATTGTATTTATTTATTTATTTTATTTATATTATTTAAAATTCTTTTTGTTTAAATTTTTTTTTTTTGTTTTTTTTTTTTTGTTTAGTTTTATCTTTTCTTTGAAAGGTATTGAAACCATTATTTTCGAAATCTACAGCCCAATAACAATATATAAAAGACACACAAAAATTGTTGTTATACGAAACGTTTATTAACTCGGCCGACCAGGCAAGTGGCTTCCAGGCCCGGTGCCACTATCAGCTCTGAATCCTTCTCGCGTACTTCCTCCTTCCTGCCATTCTTCTTGCCTTCCTCATATCCTGCCTTCTTCTTCGTCTTCTTCTTCTTCTTTCCTTCTTTTTTGCAATCTCCATTGCCATTTCTTTCTTCTTTTATCCATCATAAGAGCTGGGGATGCCCCCTCCAGGGAGGTCTCCTGGGACTCAGGAAGCTTGAATCACCACTCCAACTCCGATCTCCGACTACGTCCAAGGCTCATTCTATCGCTGTCTCCGAGTTTTCTTCTTCTAGCGATCATTCTTTTAAATTTTTTTTAAAGGCGCGGGTTGGGGTCCCCGCCTTAATAGGGGAGCAGCAGATATGTCAATCTCGTCTACGAAATTGAGCCTTGACATCAAAACAGAGTAATAACCATGCGTTCTCTACCACGCTCTTCGCAAATTTTGAACCCAATATCCGATAATTCCTACACCTCCATGTAGATATAGTGTCCAGGAGCTCAGCTAAACCTGGATGCGAAGGAGCCAGCCACGCACGTCGGGTCTGCGGTGAAGGGCAAAGTCGGGATCGTGCGTAAAAAACGAATTCCTTTACCACGGAATTCGTTTTCGAGCTCAGAATCATATTTCCCTTCGGGATTCGCATTCTTCGACGTTAATTAATAATAAATAAAAAACATTGGTGTGATGTGTACGGCGCACGGCGCCTACCACGGCGCGGTAAGTCATCTCTCTCTCTCGACCGATCGAACACTGACTTGGTTTCGTGATTAGGCCAGTTAGGCCTAAACATAATCTCGGGTTGGAAAGCCAAAGGGTATATAAACGGCGGAGCGTAGCGATACTCTCTCGGCGAGGGCAGGCACCCCTTAGGGGGTGGACCTATCGGTCACCAAAAACTCGCCATGTGAATACAGTTTTATCACTCACTCAATAAACCATATACCAAGTTTGAAAAAGAGATAGCTCTATTCCAGCCTAGCTAAGCAAAAAGGGTGGTCGCGCCCGGTTGTTCACTTACTACACACGATTATGCGAATGTTAAATTATAGTAACTTATTATTCTTTCGAATATGATTTTTGTAATTGTATACAAGAACCAACCTAGAGCACCGTAGAAAGACCGATTTAAAAACCATCGTATATAGGGGTAATACGATACGATAAAATCGATATGGACACCATATCCACAAATGATCTACCCCGATCATTTAACAAACCTTCTTAGGTTACCTTGGCCGGTATGGAAAAGCCCCACTTTTTGGGGGGCTCCGCCCCCTTCTGGGGCTAGGACTAAACCTCCGAAAAACGGTCTTCCAGACCGTAAATTCGGTCTCACCGACCTTAAGAACCCTAACCTTGACCACGTCAAAGCTTGAAAAACCAAAATGGTTGCAAAATTTGCTCTTGGCAACATATTGCAACAATCCGGTTTGCAACTGTCCGGATAGTCAGTTTGGCTGCAAGTTGTGCACCCTATACTAATAGCTATCTATAACGGTATAGTTTTATATATATATATAGCCCACGTCCAATATATATATAATGTTATAATATATATAGGTAATATAATAATATGATATAATAGCAGGTAGGGGTTAGATATTGTATCTATATAGTGTATGTTATACATAGTAATATATATAGATAGTGTCTATATATATACCTATATATACTGATATATAATATAAGTTATTAAATCAATCGTATCATTACTACGTATACCATATAAGGTATATTATAATATATAGATATATATAATATATAGCATAACTATATATACATACTATAATAATATTATAATTCAATATAATATATTATAGTATATAGATAATTATGAATATGTAAGGTATATAATAATATATATATTACTATAATATATTATATATAAATAATATTATATATATATATATATCTATATATAGGTATATTATATATATATATCTATAGATAAATATATATGATTCAATAGTCATTAATATATAATATATAATATATAATAAGCATATATATACTAGTAGTACTGTATATGTATAACTATTATAGTTATATATAGAATATTTACATGATACTATAATATAGTATATATATAATATATATATCTATAGGTATATATATTAGTATGATTATATATATATATATAATATATATATAATATATTATATATATATATATATATAATTAGTATAGCATATATATTATATATATATATATATATATATCTATATATATAGTATATTTATATATATATATATATATATATTTATATAACCGTCGCGAGGGCCCAGGCCCCTGGATTCGCCCGTCTGGTTGGCTGGTAGCCCGGTTTATATAGATTATATATATACTATATAGATATACATAATATATTATATAGTATATATAAATAAATATATATATATATACTATATAGTATATATATATATATATATATTATATATATATATTACTATATATATAATATTATATTAGATATTATATATATATTATATTATATATATATAACGTATTTATATAATAAATTAAAACAAATTTTTGTATTAATAATATAGTCCCTTTCATCAATTAAAATTTTCTTACTTATTTAAGTGGGCATAAAAAAGGCTATTTACCGCTACTTCATTAAAAAAGACTCTCCAAAAAAAGAAAATGGACCATTTTGGGCATTACATATTTAGGCATTAATTAAATAGACGCTTTCCTCAATAACAATTAGGCATAGAATTTCTTTTACTTACAATTTCTATCGAATCTTTCTTGCACAAAGAAACATGCTCTTTGTGAATAAAATAGACTCTTTCGTGCATCATGTGATAATGCATTAGTAAAATAGACTAAAAGGTTTTAGCCACCTAAGTCGATAAAACATAAAAACATACTATTTAAAACATAATAAAATCTTACTTGCTTTATATGAACAGGCATATTGCTGAAGTCTCGCACGGATTGTTTCATCCACACTGGAATTTCGTTTGCGATAAGCCCAACATTTCCGATGATTTCACTTAAATTCGAAACAATACCATCAATAATAGAGCCTTTAATTTCTGAAACATATCGATATATAAATAAATTTTAATAGCTTTCCTCGCAACAGGTCTCCAGTTCAATTTTTAAAACTTTCAATTTTATAAACCTTTTTATTCTGACTCGAGATTAAAATTACGTCCCTTCTTAAAATTTGTTATATATATATATATATATATATATATAAATATAAACAAATTTCTTGTATTAATAACATTGTCTCTTTCTTCAATTAAAAGTTTCTTACTTATTTAAGTGGGCATAAAAAGGCTATTTACCGCTACTTAAAAATAAACTCTCCTAAAAAGAAATGGACCATTTTTGGGTATTTACATAATTAGGCATTAATTAAATAGACTCTTTCTTTTATAACAATTAGGCATAGAATTTCTTTTACTTACAATTTCTATCGAACCTTCTTGCACAATGAAACATGCTCTTTTGTGAATAAAATAGACTCTTCGTGCATCATGACAATGCATTAGTAAAATAGACTAAAAAGGTTTTAGCCACCTAAGTCGATAAAACATAAAACATACTATTTAAAACATACTAAAATCTTACTTGCTTTATATGAACAGGCATATTGCTGAAATCTCGCTCGTTTTGTGCCATCCACACTGGAATTTCGTATGCTGTAAGCACAACATTTCCAAGATGATTTCACTTAAATTCGAACAATACCATCAATAATAGAGCCTTTAATTTCTTGAAACATATCAATATATAAATAAATTTTAATCGCCTTAATCGCAACAGGTCTCCTGTTCAAATTTTAAAACTTTCATTTTATAAACCTTTTATTCTGACTCGAAATTAAAATTACGTCCCTTCTTAAAATTTGTTATAAATATATATACTTATTACATATTATATTATACATATTACATATTATTATTATATATATATATATTATTATTATTATTATTATTATATTACATATATATATATTATTATATATTATACATATTATTATTATTATATAACATATTATATTATTATATTATTATTATTATATTTGTTATAAATATATTATTATTATATTATACATATTATTATTATTATTATTATATATATATTATATATATAATATTATTATTATTACATATTATTATTATGCTATATATTATATTATTATTATCCTTTTTCTTTTATAGGGTTTTTCCAATATTATATATATATATATATATATGTATACATATATATTATTATATATATTATATTATATATATAAATATATATATTATTATTATATTATTATTATTATTATATATTATTATTATATATATATATATATATATATATATTATTATTATATTATTATATATATATATATTAAATTTATATTACACACACATACATTTATTTATATGTATATATATATATATATATATATATATATATATATATATATATATATATATATATATATATATATATATATATATATATATATATTTATATATATATATATATATATATATATATATATATATATATATATATATATATATATATATATATATTATATATATATATATATATATATATATATATATATATATATATATATATATATATATATATATGTGTGTGGAGGGCAGGATTTCTCTTTGCCCTCACGATAATCATGTACACCTCTCATAATAGCTTTGTACACGGCTATATACACCTGTAACATCACTCAAAAAAGGGGTTCTCTGTATGTTAAATTTTAATTATTATTTCATTATGTAAGAAAAATATTCGACGACTCTTCTGTATGGCACCATTGTCGTAAAAGTGAGTCACTGTAAATGCTGCCCGAGAAATGCCTGGCATTCGAGGGAAGGAGAAATCAGTTAAGACCTCACATCACAAGAAGAGAGGTTGTGTTAAGCATCGGCTTGTGAAAAGGCCGGAAAATTGTGTTTTGGTCGTAGAAATTTATTGTGTTAACTTTCACCAATCTTATTAATGACTGTGAACTAGCCTATTGTGTTAACTAATGGATTGATTGCATTATTAATTGGTTTTAACATTGATACCATTATTTACTATTTGATTTAATTAATCTTAGAAATAAAAATAAGAAGTAATTACTCTTTTTTATTACCACTGTACTTAACTCTTCAAAGGTTAGTACAAAGGAAATGGTGACCCTTTCAGAGTGACCTTGAACACCCATACCTAACTGATGTGAAGAGTGTCAAACAGTGAATTAATTCAAACAGTGCCTAATTAAGACAGTGAAGTGAAAAAAAGTGCCGATCAAAAACACAAACACACACAAAAAAAAACATACAAAATAAAATAAAACAGTTCAAACTCCCAAAAGCAGTGAAATAAGAAACCCTATCGCAATAGGCATAAAACTTTCCCCTAAACAAAGCAAAAAAAAAAAAAAAAAAAGAAAAAAAAAAACCGCTAAAAATGCCGAGTCTAAAAAGGAAGTCACCCAGAGTTCAAACTAAGAGGAACAACTTGGCTATTGTGACTCGGTCTCAATCATCAAGACCCCATCACACTCCCCCAGAAGTAGCCCCTCCTATCGAGGGGGTAAATGAAGAAGGTGACTCGTCACAATACGAGACGGAGTCGGAAAGCGAAAGCCAAGGAGGGCATGAAGCAGCAAACCTGGTGAGAAGTCACCTTTCCCCCACTCTCTTAGGGAGAAAAGAAAGAAAGAAGAGTCTCCCCCTCAACGCCATCCCCCACTTCAACGAATTTGATGCCCTTGAATGGATTCGACAGACGACCATGATCTTTAACCTTAATGAAATCACCGATCCGAGAGAGAGAGTAAGACTATTGGCATCAAAACTACCAAGCAAGATTACAAATTCGTTGAAACTTCCCCTAAAAGACGATTGTTACACTAAATTAGTAAAAGTAATAGAGAAACTCTATGCACCATCGCTAAGAACGCAGATAGAAGAAGTCTTTCGATCAGGAATGAGGGAGGGAGAGCTTCCATCCGACTATGTAGTTAGAATAAAAGAAATGCTCGGGCTATCCAGCTTCGATTCAATAACGGACAACGATGCTAAATTCATTAGAGAACTCTTTCTCTTACGATTGCCTCAGCAATTACAGATCTCCCTCATGACAACAGAGAAGAACCATGATTTTGAGGAATTAATTGAAATTGCCGACGACATTTTTAACAAATTTTTCTCCAAAACGGTGCTTACCAACCCCAACCCCCCAGAGGGGGGAGAACCGAATGGCAATCTGTAAACGCCGTCCGATCAGCAGAAGAGAAAGTCACCAAGCCGCCGAACAGAGAATCTTCAGCCCAAGAGAGGGAAATAAGTCGACTGATAATCTCTCATGAAAAGTCAGCTGAAGAAATGAGGTCACTCGCCAAGAGCGTGATAGAGCTCGCGAAGACGCTATGTCAGAATTCAAAAAATTCCCCCACCCCCAACAATGATCAAAATTCAAGAGGAAGGAATTTCAACCGATCAACATATGACAACGTTGCAGCTGGCCCAAGTACCGAAGGTCTTTGTAGGTTCCATAGAAAATTCTTGCACCATGCATTTAAATGTGAGGGCCCTTATTGTGCAATGTTTACCTTAATTCCACAACCCCCGGCAACTCCCCCTCCCCCGCGGCAGAACTCCAACACTTCGAATCAGGGAAATGGAGGGGCTGGTCCGTGAGACGACTCCCGGGCCAGATGGGGGTAAATATGTGGGGGAATGACGCTTTTGTGAGTAGAAACCTTTGTGATTGTTTACCCTGCAATTTTTGTATGAATAAGTCAAATTTTGGGCGGGGAAATATTAATTTTAACTATAGTAGAAGACATTATTATAATGATAATCATAATAACGGTAGAAATTATAGTCATAATTATAATAATGGAAATTACAGTAACTATGATAGGGACAATTTTTATAATAATAATCACCATGGTAATGAAAATATTAATTATAACGATAATGGTTATAATAATAATGCACGGGTTGATTATAATAGCTTCTATAATAATGATGGGTATGCTAATCTTAATGGCCATAATAGTAATAGGCATTTTAGTAATAATAGTAATTATGATAATCGTGGATCTAATGGAAATGTTAATTGTATTAATAGATTTAAATGGAGTAGGAATATGACTTGTAAAAATGATCAAAGACAGGGGGGGATTCCTAGTGAGTCACCTTCTCCCCCACAGAAGTCGCTTATCACTGAGTCGGTGGGGGTAGGTCCTTTTCAACTTCTAATTGTAACTCAATGCATGATGAGATTAATAACGATAATGACAATAATAATAATAATGACTGTAGAATTAGGAATGATAGCCATAGTGATGGCGATAACGGTTTTGTAAATTCTTATAATTACATTGAAAACAATAGCTTTGTGAATGAGTCGCTGTTTCCCCCAACGGAGTCGACCTGCTCCCCCACTCCAATCACTGGGGAGAAGGCGGGAGTAGAGGTGATTCAGACTTGTGACTCCATACTTGTTAATAAAAATAATGATAAAAATGAATTTGTAATTAATGAAGGGGGCGAAACCCCCTTTCTGAAAATGAATTGTATTAGTTTTAGGGATGAAGGAGGTTCTTCTCCTTCCGATGAGCATGAGGGATCATTAAATTTAAGAAATAATGCATGTGACTTATCTGATAATACTGTAGTGGGAGTTTCTGGCAACTCAACTAAAATCGTTGCAGCTGTTAGAGATGTAGTTTTTGATAAATTGTATTATATTTCGGATAAAACTAACAATGAATCTTATTTGCTAGACACCGGAAGTTGCCTCGACCTGGTGATGGCGTCTTAGATAGGGGGGTACCGTTATTGGCACTGCCAGAGCCGCAAATGGAGGCTGTATAAGTATTTATAATAAAAGGGTGATTAAAATTGATTTGGGGTTAGACAGACTTTACAATGTGCATGCTTACGCTGCAGACATTAAATTTAACGTCCTCGGCATGCCTTTTCTCAAAAAACACGGGTTCATTATTGACTTTAGATGCCATTATTTATTAGATCCGAGAAACGTAGTATTTCTCTCAGTAATGAGGCTTTTGATTTTTCTGAGCATGTTCGAAATTCTATCTTTCCTCTAACCGCTGTCTCTTTAAATATACCGCTTTGCGAATATGAATTAATTAACGATTTGATTAGGAAATACCAAGTCTTGTTCTTAAACCCCTATGAAGCACCTAATTTAAATTTAAAGAATGACAGCTGGTAAAGGTGGCGCTTTTATATGTGCGAAGTACCGAAGAAAACGGGGCGGGGCTTATGTTAACAGCTGTGAGAACGATTTTGCTGCTCGCTCACAACCCGATGGTAACGAAACTGTAGGGGAGGGGGAGGGGGGAGGGGGGGTAAAGATTGTACTATTGGGAGGGGGGTTGAAGATTGCACTGTTGATGAGGGGGGAGGGGAGAGAGAAGAATGTCCTTTGAAGGAAGAAATTTTATGCGAGTTGGCAGAAAATTATCCATACCATGTAGAGGTTAGGGGCACGCCGATACAGTTAAGGAGTAGAAGTATAGCCCCGCATCTTTTTGAAAGGGCCAAGAAGGAAATCAATAAATTATTGGACGCGGGGGTCATTTCGCGGGGGAGAAGCGATTGGGGTTTCCCAACTAGCTTCTTGCCAAAGTCGGATGGCAGAGTTCGTTTAGTCGTTGACCTGAGGTTATTAAACCAGAGATCCACCTCTGACAATTTTACTCTGCCTAAGATTAAAGATATCATATTGCAATTGCAACATTGCAAGTTGCTAACGCGGCTCGATATTCGGCAGGCTTACTATAACGTGCCAGTCAGCGAGGAAACAAAGAAATATTTCACTATTACTTGTCCTTTTGGTAACTACAGTTTTAACTATTTAATACAAGGACACAAGTGTTCATCTAGTGCCTTCCAGCGCCTCATGTCGATCTTGCTTGGAGATTTAAAGAATGTTTTTGTTTATTTAGATGACATATTAATTGCCAGTTCGACTCTTGAAGAACATGTTGCAATGTTGGAGAAGGTTTTAGAGAGATTGAAGTATATGAAAATTTATATGAACCCAAAAAAATGTGTACTTGCAGTCGGAGAAACAGATTTTTTAGGTTTCAACATTAGCGAGAAGGGAGTTAGGCCTAGCAAGGAGAAGATCGATGCAGTAGTGAATGTTGCAAAGCCAACAACTATCAAACAACTTAGGGCATTTCTCGGTCTATATAACTTCTGCCGAATTAACATAGTCGGGGCGGCTCAATTGTTGCAACCCCTAACGAAAATGTTGAAGGGAAAACCCGCCTCCAATAAAAGGATTTCCTGGGGGGAAGCCGAGCGGGCATTTAGGGAAGCTAAAGCGGCGATGGTGAGCGCCACCCTGTTGTCGTTCCCTGATGAAAAAACTGAGTTACTATTATACACGAAGGTAAGCGAGCTCACTATAGCCAGTGCGCTGATGGGAGAAGAAAATGATCAGACGAAGATTTTCGCACTTTACAGTACCATACTGACTGAGGTGGAGGTGGCACTACCACAGTTGGTTAAAGAATTACTATGCGTCAATAACAGTTTACAAAAATATGCTTACTTAATTGCAAATAGGAGAGTCAATATCTGTACCAGCAACAGTGGGTTAATCACAGCTTATACAAAAAAGAGTGCCACAAAAGTTCATAATATTCGGGAGATAAATTTATTGAATGCCATTGCAAATTTTGACGTTGAGTTTAAATTGGTCTCTAAGGCTAAAAATAAATTGGCAATAATTTTGACAGAATTGGCTAACGAAAGAGATAAGATTATAGAGGCTGGGGAATTTCAATTGCAATTGGCTTGTATAGAAGATGGGGAGTGGGCGTGGCCAAAAGAAATTGCCATGGAAACGGGGTTACAATTGGAGGAGGAGCTTAGTGAATGGAATTCTCAGAATTCCATTGGGAAAGGGTTAAGCCTTTTAAATCGAACGTTAAAAGAACAAGACTTGCTGGAGTATTATAATAATAATAATAATAAAAATAATAATAAAAGCGGTAATAATAAAAATAATAATAGTAATAATAATAGAAGTAATAATAATAATAATAATAATAATAATAAAAATAATAATAAAAGCGGTAATAATAAAAATAATAATAATAATAATAATAATAATAATAATAATAATAATAATAATAATAATAATAATAATAATAATAATAATAATAATAATAATAATAATAATAATAATAATAATAATAATAATAATAATAATAATAATAATAATAATAATAATGAGAATAATAATAATAATAATAATAATAATAATAATAATAATAATAATAATAATAATAAAAAAAGCGATAGTAGTAGCAATAATAATAATAATAATAATAAAAGCGATAGTAGTAGCAATAATAATAATAATAATAATAATAATAATAATAATAATAATAATAATAATAATAATAATAATAATAATAATAATAATAATAATAATAAAAATAAGAATATGAGTATAATAATAATAATAATAATAATAATAATAATAATAATAATAATAATAATAATAATGGGAATAAAATTATTATTAAAATTAGTAATAACATTAATAATAATAATAATAATGGCAGTAATAATAATAATAATAATAATAATAATAATAATAATAATAATAATAATAATAATAATAATAATAATAATAATAATAATAATAAAAGCGATAGTGGTAGTAGTAGTAGTAGTAATAATAATAGTAATAATAATAATAATAATAATAATAATAATAATAATAATAATAATAATAATAATAATAATAATAATAATAATAATAATAATAGTGGCAATGATAATAGTAGCGAAGCTGGTAATGATAATGACTTTGATGATTTTGTGATAAATACTATAACATACAGTAAAAAAGGGTTAAGTGGGATGATGAAGAAAATGCAGGATGGTGTAGATTTCAGGGAAATAGCTATCGAGCAAGAAACTGATAGTTATATAAAAGACCTGATAAGGGGAATGAAAACTAGTGGATTGAAGGCCTGTTACAAAGAATTCATCCATCGGGGCAAAGAGCTGTCTTTGGCGGTTGACATCTCTACAGGCACAGCTAGAATATTAGTACCGGAAAATCTGGTGGATGATGTCATAGAGAAAATACATAATACAAATCACTTGGGAATTAAACGGACTTTGACCATTCTGAAAGCGGATTTCGTCTTCAGATTTATGCATAGTAGAGTAAAGAAATTTATACAGAGTTGTGATGTCTGTCAAAAAAACAAGAGCGTTAGAAGGATATCTCCAGAATTCGGCAGGTTTAAGGAAGTCTCGGAGAAGTTTGACACCCTTCATGTGGACTTGTGTAAGCTACCCTGCAGTATGGGGTTCAATTATCTGCTTGTTTTTATCGACAGATTTAGTAAGTATCCCTTCGCCTACCCTCTTAGACAGGCGACGGTCGACTCGGTATTAAATGTGTTAGTGGGCGAAATTTTTCCGTTCTGTGGCTCTATAAAAAGGCTCATCTCAGACCGGGGAAGCCAGTTCACTGCCAAATTATTTAATGACGTGTGTAACCTACTCAACATAGATAATATTATCACGACGCCTAATTCCCCTCGTTCGAACGGACTGGCAGAAAAATTAAATCAAGCTCTCATAGTGACACTAAGGTGTATGATTAATGATAGGGAGAATGAAGGGTTAAAATGGCCTGAAATTTTGCCTTGGGCACTGTACTGTTTGAGAATTAGCCCTCTAAATGACCAAGGGGTCACTCCCAGTGTTCTTATGTTTGGCCAAAATTTATCAGTGCCAGGAAGCTTGTTACAGAAGGAGGCACTCAGTGCCACGGTCAGTCAAAGTGCCTATTTGAAGAAATTAGTGGCTTTAATGCGTAGGCCTTTGGCACCACAGGTTGTGTATAAAAATAAGAATATATTTGTTCCGAAAGATCTCCACAAGGCAAGGGCCGTGTTAGTGAGAAATCAACAGTATAATGTAGGGAAACTGGCAGAGAGATACTCGGGACCTTTCAGGGTGCTACGGATAAAAAAGAATAACGTTTATATTTTAAAGCAAGGGAAAGAGGCAGTAGAAAATTTAAGAAATGTAAGAATTTTTCATAACATAACCGATAGGGACGCTGAAACCCAAGAGAAAAATAAGGTTAAATAAAAAAATAATAATAAAAGTAAAAATAAATAAATAGATAAAAAAAAAAAAAAAAAAAAAAGATGAGAGAGGAAAAGGGGGCTTAGTTCTGCATGCGATTCTTAGAGTTAGACAGTAGTTGAGTTAATACTTATCCTTCAAAAAAAAAAAAAAAAAATCATCTTCTTTCCTCTATCTAATGCTACGGATGAAGCGCATGCTGCCAAACGTTAATAGTTGCAAATAAATTCCCGCGTGTTCTTTACAAAATGTCACAGGGAGGGTTGTAATAGATGAGTTGAAATAGTCAAACCCCCGAGGTGGGGATTAAGAAGTCTTTTATGTATTTTGCAACAATGTATTGTAAGAATAGAATTTGTATTTCTTTATAATAATGTCAAATTACTACTCAAAAAAAAAAAAAAAAAAACGTGTGAGGGCAGGATGTCTCTTTGCCCTCACGATAATCATGTACACCTCTCATAATAGCTTTGTACACGGCTATATACACCTGTAACATCACTCAAAAAAGGGGTTCTCTGTATGTTAAATTTTAATTATTATTTCATTATGTAAGAAAAATATTCGACGACTCTTCTGTATGGCACCATTGTCGTAAAAGTGAGTCACTGTAAATGCTGCCCGAGAAATGCCTGGCATTCGAGGGAAGGAGAAGTCAGTTAAGACCTCACATTACAAGAAGAGAGGGTGTGTTAAAGCATCGGCTTGTTAAAAGGCCGGAAAATTGTGTTTTGGTTGTAGAAATTTATTGTGTTAACTTTCACCAATCTTATTAATGACTGTGAACTGGCCTATTGTGTTAACTAATGGATTGATTGCATTATTAATTGTTTTTAACATTGATACCATTATTTACTATTTGATTTAATTAATCTTAGAAATAAAAATAAGAAGTAATTACTCTTTTTTATTACCACTGTACTTAACTCTTCAAAGGTTATATATATATATATATATATATATATATATATATATATATATATATATATATATATATATATATATATATATATATATATATATATATATATATATATATATATATATATATATATATATATATATATATATATTGAAGCTGGGTGCTTAGGACCGCTTCTTTAAGGTTGATTGAGAAATGTTCGATTGTTTTACAAGTTTATTT